>OMNN01030030.1:7727-17835 GCA_900302755.1 Chromis chromis
TTGGGAGCAAATAAAGAACAAATGTAAAAACACAATTCAAACTCATAAGTAGGCTTACTGCAAATAGGTTAAACAAGTAAGGCTTTAGTGCCTTACACTACAACATAATCATCGTAGGAGCTTCAGTAGAAATCAACTGGACTTCTCTTGTAGGTTCTTGAAGACGTTTCACCTTCATTCAGAGAGGCTTCTTCAGTTCTAACAGACTGATTGGGGGTTTCAGAATTTTATTTTCACTCCAGCTCACATGGCTAATGGCCCATTAATGACCAGGACTCACATGCCTCAAGGTGTGAATTGCTGTGAAACCAGGAGGTCCAACAACGACGACAGCAATCAAGCATCTGTGCAGACTCTGCACATATCCATGCAGCAGAGATCATGACTCAGCCTTGTAGTGCACCTTATTTGAGCAGCTGCACATGCAAATCCTAGTAATCCTTGTCATTTTCAATGCTACTTAATCACAACACAACAGCCTGCTGCTGCTCCGTGTCTGCTTACCAGAATCTCTACATTCTCTTGGGGTAACACTTCTGTCCTCCTGATGTAAGTGCCACTTTGCTTGGCTGCAAAGCCTTGCATGTGCTGCTGTTGGCTGGGACTGACAGGCCTGTAATCAGTGTATACTAGTGACTCAGCATTTGTGTTGGTGTAGGTTAAATGCAAGGTGCTGCTAATTCTGATTCCCAAGACTCAGAAACTCTCCCCCTATGTGCGTATGTTAGAACAAAAAGACAGTTTCATGCCAATATTTAATGTACAGACTCATTTAAAAGCATGTTTGAGGTGTTACCATACCAGTCAATAAATGTTATCATGACGCATCATTCCATATACATATTGGGCCAGTAATTTCCACCTTCTAGTCTCATCGAGCCATTATCACTCCATTTAATGGAGCTTCATTATCACCTCATTTAATGGTGGTGGAATCGCAATTTTGTATGTACAAAGAGAATAGTGGGGGAATTGTGAGGACATGATCACTCGAAATGACCAAGAGTGGTGTTTAAAGCAGTTCTCCACCCTTCTCAATATTAAATAAAAAAATTAGGAAAAAAGACAAGTGGGAAGGAGAGCAAATGTAAAACCAAATTATACAGCATAATAACGTCAAATGAGTTGAAGGGACGAAGCTGTGGGAGTACCACAGAGAAGAGGATATAGATAATATTTTGAATACCATGCAGGTAAGGCAGAGTGTAGGTGGTGTCTGTATCTAGAAAGTGTCTTGGGAAAAATTAAGAGAGAGGAACTGTAAGGGCAGTGGCTGAATGGACAGGTAGAGTAGATGAAAAAGCTAAAAGAACACGGAAGAATTTAAAATCAGAAAACATGATTTTACAACAATTATGCAAAACACCTACAAGAACTTATTTAGAGGGGCAAATACAAGCAAAGCAACTGATTAATTAAGAATAGACTGAGTGGAGGGAAGAGTTACGAAAAGAGGAAGAGAATCAGATGGAAAAGAAATGCAAGATAGGATTCATTTGTAATATATAACAGTGGACAAATGAAAAACCATCAGTGCCAGTAAGACTGTTGCTGGATGCATACTTCTAACATTTTGTCAAAATCTAGCACTTGTTCTCTTCAGAAGGGATGTTGTATTTCTGTGACCCTTGATGGCAATAAAATGGTAAGATATCCAATTAAAATTGTCAACATGTGTGACATGTGGCATGATGTCAGCAAGTCAGTGTTGAAACTAAATATAGAATATGGTGGACCAACCACTGAGTCCTGTTCTACAAGCTCTAGAACAATAGGTGACAGTATGCACTTAAAATGTGTCCATCGTCCCACTTGTGCTGGATGTGCTTCTGGATGAATTCTTCATTACCTCCGTCAAGCGAAGCGGCGGATGTTATGTTTTTGCCGACATTTGTGTGAACGGATTTTGATGAAATCTTCAGGAAATGTTGATAACGTGACAAGGAACAGGTGACTAAATTTTGGTGTGTGTGTGTGTGTGTGTGTGTGTGTGTGTTTCTCTGTTCAGGATGATGATTTGGAGACTGACCTGAACAAACTTTGTCTCCGTCCTGACCCGGATAGACCTAAAGACCTGCTGCCACAGTACAGCCGCCTTTGTCCTGAGCTCTCACATGACTTTGAGGTATATGTCTGTTTGTGTGTATGTTTATGGATTTATACAACTATCTATTTGTGTCTCTTTGTGTTAATGTCACTCTGGCAGTTTTGGCAGATTGTATCTGTGAATAATCCCTATAACAGCATATTCCAGATTCTTCCATATTTTGTTATTTCCAAAACATTTCAAGTAAGAATGAAAGAATGAGTGGCCGGAACAAATCTGATAAACAGACTCTTATGATTTCTGATGAGATTTTAACTTATATTATATTGGTACACTTGAATATTGCCCTTCTAATACATATATCAGTGGAGACATGTCTGACCTTAATACCTACAGTAGGACATATTCCAGAAGGTACTGTGGTTAATTATACTGTGGTTACAAAATGCTTTATACAGCATTAAAACATCATAGCATTAGAAAACACCAATAAAACTATAAAAGAAGACAATAAAACAATAAAACAATGGACATGTTCCACAGCGTCGAGGGTTTAAACAGTAAATGCATGGTCACACTATTTTTCAGGACTTTGAGACTTTTATTAGTAAAAGTAGAACCAGACTGTGCAGTAATATAAAAGCGATCAGCAAAAACGGTATCTGTAACGAATGGGGAGCCATGAAATGTTCTAACAGGACCAAAGTTATGTGTTCTCTGCATTTATAAGTAGTCTTGCTGTTGAGTTGTGCACTAACTGGAACTAACCGAGTGATTGTTGTGTTGTCGAGGCATGTGAATGGTGCGTTTCAGCAGTCCAAGTGGGAGAAAATGAGTGTGTGGACAAACAGCTCAATGATGTTTCTGGGGACTATTTCTCTTCAGTATTTCTAAGCTATAGGTTGCATGATCGGGCCAGTGTCTTAATGTGTTGGTTAAAGTTAAGGTTGTGATTGAAAATGACTCCAAAGTTTCTTATCTGAGTGTTTAAAGCAGTTCCTCTAAGGTCAACCCAGTTCCTGCACTCAGGTCCAGCAGAAAAATAATTGTGAGACTGAGAGATTTGAGACAGTCTACATTCATCATGATGTTGCTCATTACTCTTAGCAAGGCAGTGTCTGTGCTGTGATTCCTTCTGAAACCAGACTGAAATTTGTCTAATGTATTATTTTCTTCAATTATTTCTAAGATTTGCTTAGCAACCACTTTGGTGTGCACACAGTGTGAAGGCTCAGAAGCCAGAAGGCTGAAACCCCCACACCATGACCCAGTGTGGGAAATGGGCCTCAGATAAAAGCATTCTCTTCACAACTGTTGAAAGGTTAAAAAGACGCATAAAATCAAATTTTATCAGCTCAGACTGCTAACGGGGGGTGTCATTGGTGCTGGTATGGACTATTACTCTGGTGACTGCCAAGAACAAATTCAGGAGTCCAGGGAGCTTCTTTATGATACCAGGTGTAGTGGCTCTGGGAAATCAGCGTGTAACTGCATTTGCAAAGCAAATGTTTCTGATGATGAAATTTCTGATCAGTGTTGTGGGGGTAAGACAGGAACAGGAGACTGGCTGACAGAGATGTCACAGGCGATTTCAGAATGGGCTGGATGCTGTCAGTCCTGGACTCTGGGACTGGGAGTGACCAACCTGTCTGAATGCTGGGGAGAATGGTGTGCAGCAGGTCCCACTGCTGGCCCCTGCAGTTATTCCCCCAGCTATAGCAGGGTCTTGTTCCACCTGGGAAGGAGCAGAATCTACCATGGAGCCATCAGCTGGATGGGCCATGGCATTAGCCAGTAGCATGGCAAAGTGATTTGACAGGTTTATGGATGAAGGTGAACCAGCTCTGAATCTTCCCCATCTTGCCAAATCTGACAATGCCCTCTGACCAGGTAGTCTGTGTGCTAGGAGTGGAGCAGGAAGAAGGCCAGCAACATGTAGGGCCTAGCAAGAAGGAGAGAGAGGGGGAGAAAGAGAGGGATAACAGTGAACTCTATGTATCAGTCCTGTTTAATTTGTCATTTGGCAGGTTTTCTGAGTTAAAAGCTTTTTGTCAGGACGTCAGCCTCAGCCCCTGCCAAGCCCCTTTCCCTCTCTAAGAGAGAGTATTGTGAGAATGAGCATCGGATGAACCAGTGAGTGAATCAGGTGATACAAATGGTGGGAACACTGAGGCAACTGGATGGCAAGTGGAAAAGGCTGGGTCTAAAATGACAAGACACAGCAAACAATACATAATTAATGCCATTCAGTGTTAAAGATTAGTTTGACAATGAAATGAAACATCTGTTCACTGTGCACGTGTTTGTTTAAAGTTGACGAAATGAAGTGTGAAACACAAAACTGGTGTTGTGGTAGACATTTCAGGTGTTTAGGTAGATCACATGACTGTAAACCAATATTTATGTCTTCCAGGAACTGGTTTTAAGTTCAGAGTCAGAAGAGAGTTCAACAACATCATCATCATCAGATGATGATGTGATGCCCGACACTTTGCCTCCTAGCTCCTACAGGAGGGACAGAATCAGAAGGACTGCCAACAGTGATTCTTCCACCTCTTCGGATGGTTCTCACCCAGAGACAGAAAAATACTTAAAGGGACACACACCAGGTCAGAGCTGGGTAAAACACCAACATCAGACAGCTACACACAAATATACAGTTGTGAACAAACGTTTACACACACTTGTAAGGACCATGTATATCTTGGCAGTCTTGAGTTTCCAATGACTCCTGTAACTCTGAATTTTGTAGTATGTTATCATTAGGGATGGGAACTGAAAACCAGTTCTTGATGAGAAGAACTGGTTTTCAGTGTTTCAATTCCTTGGAATCATTTGCCAATTTTTCAAATGATTCCCTTATCGAATCCAGTGGGCACGAATGACGTCACCACGCACGTTGCGTAGCTTACACAAGCTACGCAACGTGTGTGGCGACGTCATTCACCAGTGCAGCCAGCAGGAAACATTGAAGGAAAGAAAGGAAGACAACAGGCCAACTTGCAATACTTGCAAAGTGGACATTTCATCAAAGGGAGGAAGTACTACCAATATGCAGAAACATTTGCACACACAGCATGCGCTAACTTTGAATGAATGTCGCGTTTTCGATCCACTACGGAGTGAATCTCAACCCAGCAGCAGCAGCATCAGCAAATGAGAATCGATAGGAGAATCGATAAAGAAAATGGAATCGGAATCATAAAAATCTTATCAATTCCCATCCCTAGTTATTATTTAAACCCATGAATCTTTGTCACAAAAAACAATCATGCACTTTGGTTCGATCATAGATTTATAGGTCCTCTGAAAATACAACTAAATCTGCTACATACAGCAATGCTAATATTTTGTTAACTGTCCCATTGGCCATTTTTACCTCAACTAGGAGCTTAAGGTAAGCCGTCCACAAGCTTCTGGTTGTTTCTTTGACCACTCCTCTTGACAGAATTGGTACAGTTAAATGAAATTTGCTAGCTCTCTGATGCAGACTTGTTTCTTCATCACAGTCCACAGGTTCTTGATGGGGTTTGTTAGAACTTGAGGGAGACCAGTCTAAAACCGTCATTCTAGCCTGATTTATAGCCATTTCTTTGCCACTTTTGATGTTTGTTGGAACACCCAACTGCTTTTCAAGACTCAACCAACAATGTAATACCTGCCAATAACGTAATAATTTGGGCCAGACTTTTGACTCAGTCTTGCCCTGCCTTGGCCTTGGTTTTGACTTCTCTCGATCTTGGTAAACTCTGGTCTTGGTCATGATTGTTTTAGGTAAGCTTAACTACATTACTATTCAGTGGGCTACTTTCTATCTCTCACTCTCCAGCTGCTGCCCAATTAGAGGCTCATGATTTCCACAGTCACAGCAACATCCTCAGCACCAGCCCCGGCTGTAGGACCATGATTAGAGAGGCAACGTAAGCTTTAAGCCTCCATTTTACCTGCATGTATGTTTGGACAAACCTTAGTCAAACTGTGATAACTATGAAAAAATACGTATCTGAAAGAATTCATCAATGACATTAACATTTATTATAACTCTTTGTAATCATGTTGAGTGTCTTTAGTGATTTTCAGTCTGTTTATGGTCGTTTTGCATGCCTGTGGATATTTTACATCTCTGTAGATATTTCAAATGCCTTAGTGGTGCCTTTGTGATGTAGACAGTTGCTTGTTTTTCAGTACTGCATAGGCTGCTGTGTCTGCATCTCAAAAAAGAAAAAAAAACTGCCTTTCATAGTGAAAACTGATGACAGAGCTTTGTATTTGGTCAGAGTTTAGAGAAAAATACGAAACATAAGAAAATGATATATAAATGCACAGTGGTTTGAAACATCTGCAGAGATGATCTGTGTGGGCATTGGCTGTCTTTGAACCCAAAATAGAGGACAGACTATTCAATGAGATTTCTTCAGTATGTTGTATGGCCACTATATGTAGAGTGTTTATGTCACACAACTGTCTGTACTTCTCCTGCTTTTGCTCTGCTCCAGCAGTAATGTCCCTCTATTTCCATGAGCCTGACCCTTGCTTGTTTTCTGCTGCTTAGGGTCTGTGCATCATTGAGTCAGTCCAGCAGTTTGACTTCTCTGTCTTTAAAACTTGCTATTTGCCTGATTTCTGGTTCATGCAGTGTAAATATGTTCTTTCCTGGTTCTAGGGGAGAAACCTCCCCAAGTCAGAGAAGAGATAAGCAAGATGATGATGAAGAGGGAGCAGAGGAAAGCCACCACCGTACCATGACAGACAGGTTATTGGAGAGACATGGAGCCTGGATCCCCCACCATGAACCTAAACTATACCGTGCCGCAGCTGCCAAAACCAAATCTATTCCAGGATTCAGCATCCTGGCTTTCCCTGATTTCTGGGGTCATCTCCCACCACCAGGACATGAGCCCATGGCCCCACGCAAACCCAACATACAAAGGTACTACAGAGATTTAATTCATATAACATGGAGATGGGTTTAATAAGGAAGCCCTAAACGCTCAACTAAACAGCCATGGTTCAACTTAATTTTTTCGCTCCGTTTTCTCAAGAAAACGAGATAATTCTCCTCCGTCTTCTCGTTGTAACAACATAATTTTGTCGTTATCACGTGATAACAAAATCCATTATGTCGTTATAACGACAAAATTATCTCATTTTCTCGAGAATACAAAATCGTTTTCTTGTTATAACAAGTTAATTTTCCCGTGAGGAAGAAAGCCAGGCCTGGACTTGCTCTACTGCAGCTGCACACTCTAATGAGGTAAGTCAAACCTGTTCATGTGTTTGTAACACGTCCAGGCCTGGCTTCAGTCGGTAGGGTGCAGCGGCAGCAGAGCACCTTCTGGTCTGGCGGGTTGGTTTCACTTTCTAACTCACCGGAAAAAACGATTTTGTGTTCTCGTGAAAACGAGATAATTTTGTCGTTATCACGACATAACGGATTTTGTTATCACGTGATAACGACAAAATTATGTTGTTATAATGAGAAAACGGAGGAGAATTATCTCATTTTCTCGAGAAAATGGAGCGAAAAAATGAAGTTGAACCATGGCTGTTTAGGGCTTCTGTAGTTTAACAATTTGTAAATCATACAACATTTCTTTAGCAGAGGACATGTAAAGAGTTGAGTAAAGTTCAACAGTAGTTGTCCACCCAGTATGGTGGTGCACACCAACAAACACATAGGCTCATATTGGAAGATGAGAACCTGTTTGGTGTCCTTGTATTTGTTACTGCAGCATCAGTTAGGGCACAGATGGGTGGAACTGGAGACACAGTGTCATCCCCCCTTCTCTTAATGGTAACACTGTCACACTTTGTGCTCAATGCTTTCTGAAATATGTAAGCTGTATTTCACTGCATGCACTGTTAAAAAAAACATGCAGCAGTGTTGGAAAATATGCAGGTGTCTCCACAAATATTGATAACGATTTGAGAAGGTGACATGAGTGTTGAAATCACAGACAGGAGTAGTCACTCTGAGGCCAGTATGACTAGAGGTGTTAGCAACTAATGCTACTTGCATTAGATCACCCTGACATGTGCCTGTATGGCATTATTGAAAATGCCAACTTTAGATGCCAACTTGAGATGACGAAGGTGAACAATGGATGATTGGTGAACTGTGATCTCAAAAGCAAAAGTCATAGGCAGCAGTTGAAGATAGATAGCAATTTACTTGGTAGAAGTTCAGAACAAGGTTCTGTAACAGGCAGTCAGTCAGTGAGATCAAACATTAAGAAAAAAAACAATTTGTAAAAGAGAATAAAAAAGTAAAAAATAATAAAACAAGGCAAATCAGAATCAGAATCAAAACATCATAACCAGATATAAGATTGAAGTTTAAGATGAAATAAATATAAAATACCAACTACTACTACAGCTACTGGGCATGGTTTAATGACCAATTTTGACACCTTTTGGACCAGACATGATCCTCAAGACTAATGGGTTCCATCCTGACAGGGAAGGAATAACTTTACGTTAATTTTATAATGTTTGTAATAACTGCTGATTTGTTTCGTACCACGATTGTTTCCAGCATCTCAAATCCAGTCTTGTTTTAATTGTATTTGACCTTTTAGGTCCTGCTCATACAAGCTGTCACTCTCATTTTTGTTAGAAGAAGTGCAAGATGGTGCCATATTTCTAGCGCCTCTCTGTATCCTCTCAGTAAGAACCTTCTTGCTATTAAGACCACGACAAACCAACCATCTAATACAATTGCTTTTTATTTATTGAATCTCCGGCCACTTGCCAATAAGCATTTTATATGTCAGGGTATTTCTCTTGACAAATTTTTGACAATCGACCTTAATTTAAGAAATCTCTACAAACCATCCATCCATCCATCCATCCATGATCTGTACACCGCTTAATCCTCTGCAGGGTCGTGGGATCTCTACAAACCCTGTTACACAATGTTGTACTCCTCTTCCACCTGTGCAGCTGTGCATGTGGTTTCTAACGGAAGTTATTGAGCAGTCGTTCCATATACTTTGGTTATTGTAAATTGCTCCTCATCTTCTGGAGTTTTTCTATATAATGTTATACATACTCTGTACAACATATTACATGTCACTGTCTACCCTTTTCTTAGGAAACCTTGCCTTGATCCTAGTGTTTTCAGCTATTTTAAATTAATATCTAAGCTGCCACTTTATCTTACAGTTTACAAAAAACAGTCTGAGCCTAGCTGAGCACTGTTATGAGGGAATTTCAGATTTTAGACAGATGCAAACCTTTTTGAATTCTTTAATTGTCTCTAATAACTTAATTCTTGCCTCGGATGTCTGCCTTTAATCTGTAATCTGAATTAATGTGTTTTAATTCTTCTCACTTTAACAACTCAGCCACAGTTAACCACAACATTTTAATCAACTGTCTGAAATATTTATGGTTATCACTGATGTGGCATTTAAATGGTTTGTTTCTTACTCGACAAATAGATCCTTACCTCTGGAGCTCCAAAGTGGTCCATTCTGGGTTCTTTACTACTTTCTATTCATTTTCTTCCACTGGGACAAATTCTCAGTAAATACAACATTGGTTGTCACTGCTATGCTGATGACAACAATTGGGAGTGGGGATGAGGGGGGAGGGGATAGCAGGAGAGGGTGGGGTGGGGATGGCAGGACAGCAGGTGTGAGGCCAGCGGCTGCAGATCAGAGACATGTAGCTCCAGATCCAGAGACATCCGCGGAGAGAACAAGCACAGGACACAGACCTCGGGGGAAACATAGAGTTAGTGATATAATGGTGATATATAACAGTATAGAGAGAGGAGAGGAGAGGAGCCCAGTGCATCATAGGAATCCCCCAGCAGTCTAAACCTATAGCAGCATAACTAAGGAACAGCTCAGGTGATCCTGAGCAGCCCTAACTATAAGCTTCATCAAAGAGGAAAGTTTTAAGCCTAATCTTAAAAGTAGAGAGGGTGTCTGCCTCCCGAACCCAAACTGGGAACTGATTCCACAACAGAGGAGCCTGATAGCTGAAGGCTCTGCCTCCCATTCTACTTCTGGAAACTCTGGGAACCACAAGTAAACCTGCAGTCTCAGAGTGAAG
>OMNN01030043.1:0-11442 GCA_900302755.1 Chromis chromis
CCACCACCCCCCACCCACGTCCTCCAATTATCCCTCACACACACACACACACATACGCACAATGACTCATTCACACATTCATTCTCATATGCACCACCAGAGCGCATATTCAAAGTGACACATCGCATAGAAACCGCAGTTTTCGCCACATAAACTCCCACAGATCCGACTCGGGAGCAACACAGAGGGACGTACATGAACTTAATGGACAATCTGCGCGTAAATAAGCACAGAAACATGGAAACTGTAAGCAGCTACAAACAATTTGTATGGTTAAAAAGGCTCATTTGACTATGTGTGACACGTGGTTATGAAACTGAATTGTCAGCAAACACTGCAGGTCTTTAAATCTCTAGGAAGAATTTTCGCATCTTTCAGCTCTTTGTTTTGGTTTTCTGAGCTTGCACATCTATTAATAATATCTCGCTGCTGCCTTGGCATAGTTTTTGACTTTAGCGGGCAGCTATTTTAGCAGAGAAAGCTCTAAAAAGAGGCTTTGTTGACAGTAAAAGTTAGCGACTAGCTGGTGAACATACACTGTAAAAGGGGCATTTGAGCTGCAGTTGAAATAAAGAAGTGTTTTAATTGAATTTTTGGTGAAGGCAGACTACTTTTTCGGATTCGGTCAACTTAAAATCACATTTTATCCCTTTAAACTTGCATTAGAATTTCCGAGAAAGTGCCAGAACTCAGTTTGCTACTCATTTAGAATTGAGTGTCTGACGTCCACGGTTTTTAAAAAAGCTTCCTGCTGCAACTCCAAAGGTAAAGAAAAGGAAAGAACGGTAAGTTAAATGGCAAAATCATGTTTTATGTTATATGTTCGGGTAAAACAAATGCATTAGTTGGAAAAATTGGAATTAAGTTGCCTTCGTTGAATTAATTAAGTGCATCTTACTTATCTTACCAGTGGTGCTCATATTACTTGTTAAATTAATTTGTATATACTTAATTTAACTGCATGTTAGCAATTCGTATAAGTTGGTCCAAAGATTCTTCTTGTTTTTCAGCTGGTGGAGACCAAAAACAGAGTGAGTGAATGTTAGTTTTACATCCGCCAGGTAGACAGAAGCTGTACTGCATTTAATCAGTTATTATGTACAGTCCAGTGCGATGTGTTCCAACTTTTTTTTGGATGTCAGTGCCCTTAAATGAAACAACTTGCAATAAAAGAAAGAGGAAAGTAACAATACATAGATTTGTGTAAATGAAATAAGTTGTCATCATCATTAATCGTCTTCATTTCGTGTATAAATTCACACAATGATACAGAAATCGTGCGCGAGCAATCGTTGAGCGAACACACCAGAAAACAGTCCAATGCCCCCTTATCTGTGGATCCCGTTTTGTGTGCCGCCACCACCCCTCCATCCCCATTCTCACCCTTTTTCCTCACACATTCTCACCCCCCTCCTCCCCTCCCCTCCTCACTGTGGGTCTGCGCACACCTGGCCTTCACAAATTAGGGCCCTGGAAAACCAGCGAGCGGAGAGAAAAGCGGGATGCATGCTGGAGCGAGGGGTGGGGGAGTGGAGGGGAGGGGGAGGAGGGGAGCGTTTGGTCGTCGGGGTCTTTCAGCATTCCGATGGAGCAAAAAGTTAATGACGGGCCTATTGTGTTGTGAGAAAGCTGGCCGGAGGAGAAGTGTTACAGGGAATCACCGCCTGTGCCAGTGAGCAGCGACAAAAAGGGGCCGGCCATATAAGCTGGGCGATGGGTTTTCGCCACATTTATATCGCTTACATGGTCGCTTTATGCCGCGCTGGAAAAGTGCACTCACTCATCCTCGCTTCTGCTAACAAAACAACATATTTGTTTGGAGTGGCGAACCGGCAAATAATGAGCGGACTTTGTTTAGTTGAGATAAACAAAACCAGACACATGGATAATGCAGAGGGGCCCGGATGAGGCGTTTCTGACTTTGAAAAAAAAGTTTTAATTTCGAAATCAGTTTTTAATCACCTTCTAACTCCTTAACTCCCTCCCTTGCCTCCCTCTTCGTAAAAAAGCCGCCCCCAACACGCCCGCCTTCCCTGCAGGCCCTAATGCATGCTGACAGTTTCCCTCCGTAATTGGTGATCACACCCAGATGGATGGTTCCTTAATTTGCTGTTCCCAATAAAGCCAGGCAGCTCAAGGGAAAAAGGGGCAGCAGGGGGAGTGGAGCTGTTGGAGGTGGTAGTGGCGGTGGTGTGGGGGCGATCCTTGATTTGTTGGTTATAGATACAAGAGCGGTAAACACCCTAGGCTTCGGGTCCGACAGTTTGACCAGGCTTTTGTTCACACATCCGTTGAAAAGCAGAGAGGGGCCCCCTCCTCGGCCTCGGCCCCCAGCTCCTCCTCCCCTTCCTTCCCTCGTCCTTCCCAATAATCCCGTTCTGCTCCCTCTCTAGCTCCCTCTGTTTTCCGGCCCGGAAAAAAAAAGCACTGCGTGAGCCGGAGGATGAATGTGTGCGAGTGTGTGTGGGTGTCCTGAGTTAGAGCCGAGGGCAGGATGAGGAAACGATCTCTTGTGCGTGTCTTTTCCCTTTTTTCTCTGACTAAACAGATTGCTGCCGTCCGAATGAATGAAGTATGAATGGAGGCAAAGAACCAAGTGAGATTCCTGAGGTTATAGGTTACGGTCTGGGTTGGAACCTCGGTTCATGTGTGGTCATTTTGGCTCTATGAGATGCACACAAACAGGGTGATGGACCGGGTCGAGGCTGAGACCTCATGCTACTAATGAGGGCAACCTGTGGTGACCTCAGGGACACGGAGGGTCAAGTCAGGCCTTTTGGGATGGTCCAAGTGAAGGGTTGAAATCTGTTTAAAAGGGACACATCCACATGGTACCAGATGTTCTAAATGAAATGAAATGAAAACTTGAGTCGTCATTGTAGGCCACACCTTTTTCAGGGTAGGACAGACCATTTTGGGGCATATACACTTTATTTTGACTTCTCACCAGTGGCGCCTCTAGAAAGGTTTCATAGGGGTAAAATTCTTGGTTTGGTGCACAAAAACCAAAAGCCATAACTACATTTCAGGAATTCTTTAATGCTGTTGTAGTATAGAAGCTAGTTTAAAAACATCTAACTTCAAATTTGACTGTAAAGGTTACTGCCATAAAGGTGTCTGACATGTATAGACTCATACAGGTACAATTAACTAGTCATTGGGATAACCACTGTTCAAAATAGCCCAGGAGAAGAGATGCTGTGGCAAAATATCCAAAGTTTTTTTGATTCCAACACAGAAAATTTTGTCCATTTGTGTTGATAATTTATCTAATTCTAGCAACTTATGTTAGCCTACAATAAAATGTGTTTTTATTGTTAATAGGCTTTCATTAGCATAATGTGGTCGTTCTGTATTGAATCCATATAATGTTGTTGCAGCAAATATCCTGCTGTTAAGTTCAGAGTTGTTGTTTAGTAAACAGATCAGATTTTACAGTAAAAATAATGTCCAGCTTTGATGGAACTCAGGATTCAACTGTGTAACTAATGACTTAACTGCAGCTTATAAACGGTAACTTTATATCCTGTCTCCATGTCGGGGATAATTCATATTTAAAAGTGATAAATGAAGATACTGCTGTGTTGTATTGTGGGTAAAACTGGTGCCCCGATAGTCACAGTCAACAGTTATGTTGCATGACCCAAGTGCTAAGGCGTAAGTGCTGTCCCGGGTTTGATTCCGACTTCGGGCGTTTACAGCTTGTCCGTCCCCACTCTCTCCCGTTTCTGACTCTATCCACTGTCCTATCTAATAAAGGCCAAAAATAAATCTTAGAAGAAGAAAAAAACTCTCTCTCTTTGGAGACGCTCTTATGGATGCAGCTGTCTGATGCTGCAGGTGTTAAAGACTCCGACAAACAGCTGGAAGCAACCAATTGAACTTCTGCTAATGCTTTAAGGTCTGTGTTTGTCCCTCCATCAAATAGAAGCATACCATGTGTCTTTTGCTCTCTCTGAGCTATTTAATTGGTTGCTGCTACATATAGCCGTTACAATCATCACTGCTGTTTATACTTGGAGACTGTAGTTGCATTCACTGAAACTTGGACATCGGAGTTTCAGTGGCTTAACTTGAGATCTGGGGTGGCCCCTTTACTCCAAATATCTGTAATGAAAAAGTCCTATATGGTTCAAAAAATGCAGATGCGGGCTGCTGTATAGCTCGCTGACTTTGGGCGTTGCCATGTGGACGCAAGTCGCCAGCAGCGGTCATGAGTTCGAGTCCGGCTCAGGACTCTTTGCTGCATGTCACTCTCCTCTATACCCCCTTTCACCCTGTCTCTCTCTGTCAATAAAAATGGGAAAAACTCCCCAAAAAATAAAATGTAGATGCTACAGCTTTAAGCATGAAATAATACAATAACTTTGAAACGAAACAAACTGGACTCAACCCTGAAATTCACTCATTTCTGACAAACTCACGCCTTATAATTTCATATTTTCTTATATAACCTGCCTTTAAAGAGCATTTATCTTTGGGTGCAATTTTATTTTGTAGTACTGAGTACTGAATGTCACGTAACCTTTCATCTTTTCTCCTAAAATGGACTCAAAGTACTGCAGGCAGCAACTCTTCAGTTGTCTTCGAACCAAGAAGAAGTGACAACATGACTGGAGAGCAAAGCTTCCGTGGAAACGCTGTTAAATAATGTCAGGCATCTAAAGAGGAAGTAAAGGTTATACTGTGAGCAGCCGTCACTGTCTCTGCCTGTCAGAATAATACTCGGTGATGTGACTGGCAGAGGAGTAGGTGGGTGGAAGAGAAAGTGTTTCCTTGGAACAAAATTTCAAATCGTTCTGTGGACAGAGAGAGACAATGTCAGCGTCACACAGTCTGAATGTTACATTATAGTCTAGTCACAGCTGAGCATATAGCAGGCCTGGATGTCTCCGCATGAAGGGGACTCTGTTAAGTTATACTGTGGGGTAAAAAGGCTGAACACAATCAACATAATCAAAAGCACTTACATGTAGCTACTTGAAGCATCTAAACAGGCTTGTGTTAGAATGAAATCTCTCGCAATAGTCAAACAACACAGCTTCTTATTTCCATCACTTCTAAATGACTCATGATAGGGCTGCACAACACTGGGACATACTGACATTGTTAAATGCAGAGGACAGCAATTCTATTTGGAAAGAATAAATAACTGTAGAATGATTGGAGTGCTTTTGCAGGGGAGGTGTCTGCATATATAAAAAAAAATATATGCTGTATGCTGTAAAACCAGCAAGGCCTCTAAAATAGGTCAAGCAAATTAGTTGCAGTGTCTCGTGTTGTGATAACAAATGCAAGACACTGAGTACCTGTTTTTGGTCAACATTATTCTTTCTGCAGCTGAAATATTTCTGTGCATCTGATGTTGCATTTCTTTTTGCAAACCAAATCTTCCCTTTCAGCGTTTCTCTCCTGTTCCTCTCTCATTTAGCTGTGCAGATGTGGTGCCCTGCATGTCATCTAACTCATATCTTGAATAATAAAAAAAAAACAAAAAAACAACAGCTCAGCGTCTCCAAGAAGAGTAAATTATCTTACATAAGACAGATTTCTCTTGGAGATTAGTCACAGAAAATGAGTTTCCTTTCTGTGTCACGCACAGTGAATGTGCAATGATGTGTTTGAGGTAATTTGGTTTACTTCACGTTGCACCTCCTGCGATGTGACTGTTATGGATGTGCACATTGCAGTGTCAACGCTGAAACAACATATTAAACAACTTTAGATTATGACTCATGACAGTGCTGACTTTTTAGATGGGACCCGTTAGCTTTGACCTTAGTTTTCTAAAGGGATGAACCTCATTGAGAACCCAAGGACAGTGCACCTGCCTATTTGGTAGTAACTTGTCAATCACAAGGTTGACCCACCCTGAATCAGACCCTGCTTTATTGTCTCTTTCACTTTAAACAAAACCATAATTTACACGCTGCTGTACGGAAGGAGACTTAAAACTAGCAAAAGAGACCATTCGTTCTTTAGGAAAATGTTTACTGAGGTAATAAATCAAGTAAGAAAAAGTGTAATTTTGATAAACTTCTATACAATCTGACCAACCAGACCAGTTGCCCCCTGCTAGTTATTAGAAACCATGCAGATTTAAGACACTGAAGTTTCTCTGGTCTGGCTGCATCTGAATACAATCAAATCTGATGACTGATAGATAACCCCAATAAAGTTGCAATTGTGTGAATAAGTTCATCTCCGGTGGTGTTGTCATCCTGGAAATAGAAATGGAGCTTTGTAACATGTGGTACACATAGCGACAGAGTGTATTATAACTCAAACCATTAAAACCGTTAAAAATGAAAATCCAAATGGGACTTAAGTCAAAATAAAACACTATATAAATGTCCTGAGATGAGACAAACTCAAGTGTGTGGGGTGACAGTGGCTAAATTACACAACCCAACTCCAAATTTGTTCCTCTTTAAATAATAAATAAATAATAATCTAACCGTTATTGATCCCCTTGAGGAAATTCCTTCTCTGCATCCTATTCAAAGTTAACCTTATCTATACATACTAGGAGCAGTGGGCTGCTGCAGTGCAGCACCCAGGGAGCAGTCAGGGGTTAAGGGCCTTGCTCAAGGGCCCACAGTGGTGGTGACTGGGACAAGCGGTCGCTCTCACTTCCCCACCTCAACCTCTTGCCAGTCCGGGGACTCGAACCGGCGACCCACCGGTTACAAGTTCTCTTCACAAACCACTAGGCCACCACTGCCCCCAAACATTATAGGTGCAAAATTCCACCACCATGAAATGAAGCGATAATGACCTATTGAGCCTAGAAAGTAGAGGAGGTTTCCACTGGCCGATATGTACGGAAATGATGTGCAGTGATAACAGCCTTTTAATGTTCCTGTCACATTCAAAACAGGTGATATGATATCTTAAAGCTACTTGTGGCATATTTAAGCTGTTTTAATATGTCAACTGCGTATGTGCCATGAGAGAAACGGCGAGCTTGACACGATTGGCCGCAGCAATTACATCTCAGAGAAATATTTGCCTTGACAGCAATTAATAACGCACACTCTCATACCTCAGATACAGAAAATTGTATTTAAGAAAAAAACTCATTTAACACACTACAATGACGGTAAATTCCTGATTATGCCGAAATAAGCGTAGCACTGAAAATATCTTAGAAGTCACAATCAATATCTGATCAAGAGGCAGTGAATGAACACAAATACACTCATTTATGAGACGAGTGTCCTTAAGCTTTCAATGAGATACTTAAGACTCCAGTGTGGCGCCACGTGACAGACACACAAGGACGTATACGCATTCTATTAAGATTGTCTTATACAGACTCTTAAGTGCTTTTTTTTTTCTCTCTCTAAACGCTGCATTTTTCCACACCGACTGCACTCCCGCTTCATCATCACCTCACCTGTTATCTCCAGAAAGCACACTTGTGCCGCTGAATTGTAAATAACATATTCCTTCTCAGTGTCGCTGAATACGTAATTAGCTATTGTGGGCTTTCCCTTGAATGCCTCGTCAGTTTAGCGAGTCTTGAAGTATGTGCTGATAATAAAATATAAGACGCTTTCTTCACAAAACCTTGCATTCATTAGATGAGGGAGCACTCTGCTGTGCATTAGCGCTGTGCATCGCTCCTGCCTGCCGGAAGGCCCAGAAGCTAAGTGGAAGATACTGCGGCGGATTTAAAAGCAGAGTTTATCAAGTTTCCCCCAAGGTTTTCGAGAATGTTGGCGGCGGTTAATGGTGAAAGATCGTTCCTTTAGAGAGCCGCTGCATTGTGCAGCGGGAGAGAAACGAAGATGCCATGTTGTGTCCTTGAGGTGTGATCACTTTCTGAAAATCCACTGACCTAATCAAGCCCAGGAATGGCTTCTGCACAAAAGCAGCTTTGTAGCCACGGTCAAATCTATCAAGCCAATCTGGAGCTTTGTCCACTGATTCACAGGGCGATATGAAACAAGGCTGGAATGTTCTTGTGCACTCGCTGCTTCTTTCGTATAATATCGCATTGGGGCGATTTAAATGCAGGCTAAAACGGTCAGAGATGTAAAACAAGAGGTGAGGAGGGGGATGCAAACACGTGGCCTACTCCGGCGTTTTTGGGCGAACGGAGAAAACAAGAACACGGAAAGGGGCGTCCTTGAGTTCTCCAACAGCAGTAATTACATCAGTGAAGAACTTCAAAACTGACTGTAGCCTCTCCTGCATTTGAACTCAGCTTGACTGTGCAGAAGGACAACACACAATATCTTTAGGTCTGCAAATGCGCTTCTTTATTTATTAATCCCTGTTGAAGGTTGACAAATGGGAACAGAGTCACAATGCAACGATGGAGCGTATGCGTGTCACAATACCGCACAATGAAACTGTGATACGCGGTTCACCTACCACTGTTTGGTTGAAATGCCTGTTTACCCACAGTGTGACCTGCGTTAGGCCTTGGTTCCAGCTTTTGCATAAAACGTTCCTTGTGCGCAACAAAGCATCAGCAAACCTTTCAAATGTGTCCAGAGAAAAATGCTGCACAATAAAAGCAGGATCTTTGATGTTCGAAAGGGGGACGAATCACATGAAGCGTCGTAGTGAGGTTTCAGTCACTACAAGTCTCTGGAACTCTATTGGAGGGAAGAACACCATCCTTCCAAAAGATATTCCCTTATTTGGTGTTTTGATGATGGTTTTGGAGAGTGCTGTCTAATACATCTGCCCAAAATCTGATCCACATTATTTCACTGAAACGATTCGGTGACTCCTCATGCCCTATGGAGGCCATCCAGAAGAGAGCACTCCCAACAGGATAGAAATATGTCATCATGGGGTAAAGGTGACCACTCAGAACAACTTTGCATTGATTTGCAGTGATTTGGACAAAAACATTGCAAACTATGCAAACAAAATGTCTCCTCACAGCTTAACAGACTGTCAAGGGTTCAGGTTTTTTCTTTACTTTGTGACCCATCTGTATGTGTTATATACTGTGACTTGTTTTTTACATGTGTAGAATGTACCGTGAGGCGGGAAAATGATTTTATTCTGCAATTCATTCTTCAACATAACAACAAGCCCACCTACCTTTAAGTGCTTTGTGGTATCTGACACCGAGATGTGACAGCAGATGCTTTACAGCAGGGGTGCCCAATCCTGGTCCTCGAGGGCCACTATCCTGCATGTTTTAGATGCTTCCTTCTTCCAACACACCTGATTCAGATGATCAGCTCATCATCCAGCTCGGCAGAAGCCTGATAACGATCCTCATCATTTGAATCAGGTGTGTTGGAAGAGGGAAACGTCTAAAACATGCTGGATAGTGGCCCTCGAGGACCACGATTTGACACCCCTGCTTTACAGTAAGTTGCTGTTTGGGGGCCAGAAAGGAGCAGACTTGCAGCACATCCCTCAATATCCTGTTGCCGTTTTGTGGTTTGCCTTGGACCATTGATGATACAGGAGAATAATTGGTGGTTGGGAAATAATTCAGATCCCTTACGTGAGTGAAAGCACCAATCCTAACCCTCTTACAAGTAAAAGTAAATAAGTATTAGCAGCAACTGGTTTGGTCCATCTGACTGATTTATTATTATGCATGTGTGTGTGAATGGGTGAATGCGAAACACATTGTAAAGCGCCTTGGGTGCCGCTAAGGTACAAAAAGGCGCTATATAAGTGCAGACCATTTACCATTTACCATTTACCATTTACAGCATCATTTGATTATTAATATTGAAGCATCAGTGTGTCAGCAGCATGTTACTGTTGTAGCTGTTGCAGGTGGAGCTGCAGGAGATAAATCCAGGAGGGGAAAGAAGAAAAGGGTTGGGAACCACTTGTTGAATCTTTAACAATGTGTTTGTATGTATTTTAAAAGCTCGGTGTATTATTCATTGTGCAAAATCTGCTTTTATAAAGTAACTAAAGGTGATAAAAACAATGTAGTAGAGTAGAAATGACAACACAGGTACATCAAAACTGTACACCTCACCGGCCTTGCTGTTCTGATCCAGTCATCCAGCCACAGCGAGTTGTTCAAGTCTGTGCACCTGCTTGTTTGTGCTGCATGGAGACAAGAAAAACCTGCTTACTTATAATCTGAGTTCTCACACACCTGGTTGGAGATAATCAGTGGAATTCTCTTGATCTGTGCGTGGTCATAACACACACACAAACCATACAATTCCCTCGCCCTGCTTGTTTCTCTCTCGCTCTGGCAGGGTTTCGGGTCGGTTTGGTTCTCAGGAATGCAGCTGTGAATCTCCTGGACGAGCTTAAGCCCGACTCTTGTGTGAATCGTGTCAAAACAAGGAGCCATCACTTAGTCCAGGAGAGCTGAGCGAGCCAGGCGGGTTTGGGGGCCTCCGCTGAGCTCTCTGCCCCGGAGGTCACCTGGCAATTAACCTCTGACCGGGCAGCATGTCCCCGCCCTTATTCCTTAGCGTGTCTTTTGCTGTCTTGCTCTACATTTCTCTACATGTCCAGTGTTTCCTTTTAAAGTCAACACACTTTTATATTAATGTTGCAGCTTTAGGAAAGAAGCCCATTCTATTAATCTGTTCAGTCATGATTTGCTGCTTTAATTTCTGTTTTGGAATTTGTTTACCGGAGAGCTTTAGCAGTGATTTTACTGAATAAAAACCCAAATGCGACTCCATTTTCCCTTTTCTCTCGCCTGCCGTGTTCCTATCACCCCTCCCTTCGTCTACTCAGCCAAACTAATCCAACCCCCCCTTTCCTTCCACCACCACCATCCCAACCGCACGACCTTTCACCCTGCGCACCTCTTTGAAAGTCACATGACCATGCAGGTGTGGAGGGGTCTCTGCCCCGGCTGACCCCCAATTAGTGACCCTAATTAGTGGAGAAGCCCCCCTGGTGGGCCGCTGAGCTGCTTTATAGGAGGAGGGAGGAACTGGGGGGGGACTGGATGGAGGGATGGAGGAAGGAGGAGAGGTGGGTGGGGGTATAGCAGGACAGTGTGAAACATTCCTGAAGGTCTGTGGACCCTCCAGAAACACAAACAAACACATACAGTGGCTGTTAAAGGAAACGCGGAGCCAACGTGGAGTTGAGGGTTCATTTGTTGATGGACAACAAACAGCGTCTGAGAGCTGATGTGGAATTGATCTGATGCTCCGTTAGACCAGGCCTCAGACATCAGGCTGGTGGGAGGCATCAGGTGAATGTGACAGAGTTCAGAGAACCCTGAGAAACAGCACATCTACTCATCTGTATTGATCTTTTGTAGGAAACTGTAAAGAAAAAAAAAGAAAAGAGAAAAAAAACTCTAATTATACGAAATGTTTTTTATTTTCCTTTTTCTCTGTATTGTTGAATGACACAAAAATTTTAACACAATTTCAAGAACACATTTACATGTGTAAAATAAAATATCATCAAAAACATCAAAGGAAACTGACATTTTTACAAATATTTACATTTTATTTAATGGATGTA
>OMNN01030073.1:10579-23099 GCA_900302755.1 Chromis chromis
CCTTTTAAACACACACACACACACACACACACACACACACACACACACACACACACACACACACACACTTTTCATGCCTTACTGGGCACAGAGCAAAAAAGGGCAAACGGGGCAAATTGTAGTCTATTACACCAGGGCGCAGCATACTTTCTCATTAGCTAAATGCATTGCTGGAAGATAATCTTATCTATAGTTCCCTTGTTATCATATATCATTGTACAAGTAAAGCTCTTGCTGACCCTCCCCTGACCTTCTGAAGCTCCTGATCCAGTAGTTGACCTGACTGCTAATTTCACTGTTACAGTATTAAATGTTTTGCAGAACAAGTTTACGTTTTAACTTCAGATTTTTCTAATACTATTCAGATTTGCTTGTTTTTCTATCAAGATCTATAGCTTAGGTTACAAATATGTTGAGAGTATAGTATGTCTAAATTGATATTTTTATTTTACCATTCCCCTTCCACAGTTTTTAGGACAGTTTTTAAGCAGAATTTTAAAGCAGGAAAGTGCCTCCCTCTGAGATACTCTGAGATTCACTGTAGAGGAGGAAGTATGATTCATTCCTGCTTCTTGTTCTAACTAAAGACTACATTTACACACATACTTAAAGCAGACAGGGGGGAAAAAACTATTGAGCAATTATTACTCATAAGTTCACTATTCACTTCCGTGCTTGTGTGAATAATCTGGTTTCATTTAAGTCTTCTATAGTTTTGTGGAAATAGGGAGTCCTTAGCACCCTACCAGTAGTACAGAGATTATGTTTGCACAGTAATTAATCAACGTAGGGAAACAGATTAAATATGTTCAGGAGGAGCCAGTATGACTCATTCTCACCTGAAATGCATGTTAAGATTGTTTCTTTAGGGACCAGGCCTGGATTGGGACAGTTTTTTTTACATTCATAATCACTACAGGATCACCAGTGTATCTTTTAACCTAACTGTGCTTTCTTTCACTTTGTACTTTGACTTATTAAATCAACACATTTAATCTTTTTATTATCCATTAAACAATTGCAAGTTACAAATCTATACTCTGGATCAGCGGCCGGTTTGATCAATTAGAGCACCGAGCATTAGGTTTTACAAGTATTACCACTGATTTCTTTACTTATGTAGCAAATGACCATTACTGGGGAGCTAATAAACTGTCGCCAAGCTGTGTTCAAAAGGCATGACTGCTTGTTTCTTTCTCTAAAATGCAGTGTTTGAACAGTCGCCTCAGTTTTGCCCGCAGTACCTGTGATGGAGTCACACAGCCGCAGCAGAATTTGACTCCACCACGCTCTGATGGCTCTGTTGTCATTGAACCAAAGATAATGCTCCCTGTGTGACTGGAGTTAATTTTACCAGTGATGTACATGTATACCGTGGCATATGGCACAGGTGACTCCTTAATAAGGGATCAAGGACATTTAAGTCATTCTACCCTCATGGAATGGATATTGCATAATTTTCCAAATGCTGCTCTCCATTTTCACCAAGACAGTGAGAGAGATAAAACTGAGGGCGATTAGCCGCCTTCATGTTTCAGGATGTATGCGCTGGAAACTGTGGAATTTAATGCTAACAATACTGACAGTACAGTTTCACATTAAAAATGTTTTGCCATCCTGTAATTTGCCACTCTGTAATTGAGCTTTTGAATATTTAATACACTGTTCCACTACTCACAATGACACTAAACATGGATTATTATATTAATAAATATATAACACTAATGGTTACTTTTATAGTCTTGAGCCTCAGCGTCTGATAGCAGTGTGGCTAACTAAGACAATTATGCATTTAGAGGAGACAGTAAGTTTAAAGTCTTACATGAATCTATGTATGTATTTCCACAGGCTACGCCAATGAAGTCGGGGAGGCCTTCCGTGCTCTGGTGCCAGTGAGTTTTGTATGGGGAAGCTATGCTGTGGCCACGGCATATGTTACTGCTGATGCAGTGGACAAAGGGAAGAAAGCAGCTGTGGTAGGAAGTTACCGTTTGTCATCTTCATTAATAATTGTATTGGTCAAATTTTTATCACTGTGTATGAAGGGATAGAAATACATCTTAATTCATCTTCAGCTTTCAACTGGATTGGATTCCTTGGCTGCCTCATTCAGCAGTTTTATTTTTTACATACAGTGGAAACCAGAAGTTTACATACACTGCATAAAATGACACATAACCATTTGTTTTTCACTGTCTGATATTAAATCAGACTAAACCTTTCCTGTTTTAGGTCAGGTAGGATTACCAAAATTATTTCTATTTGCTAAATGCCAGAATAGTGACAGAGATAATTTTTTAGAGATTTTTTTATTACTTTCCTCGAGGTCAAAAGTTTACATACACTAAGATTACTATGTAATCAAACTATTTATGAAAGCCCAGATGATGATGTCATGGCTTTGGAAGCTTTTGATAGGGTTAATTGACAACACCTATGTTAATTGAAGGCACACCTGTGGATGTATTTTAAGGCACACCTCAAACACACTGCTTCATTGTGTGACGACATGGGAAAATCTAAAGAAATCAGCCAAGATATCAGGACGAGAATTGTGGACCTCCACAAGTCGGGTTCATCCTTGGGTACAATTTCCAGATGCCTGAAGGTTCCACGTTCATCAGTTCAAACAATTATTCGCAAGTATAAACACCATGGGAATGTACAGCCATCATGCCGCTCAGGAAGGAGACGGGTTCTGTGTCCCAGAGATGAACGTGTGTTGGTGCATATGAACCCCAGAACAAGAGCAAAAGAACTTGTGAAGATGCTGGCTGAAGCTGGTAAGAGAATGTCATTATCTACAGTGAAACAAGTCCTGTACCGACATGGGCTGAAAGGCTGCTCAGCAAGGAAGAAACCATTACTCAAAAAGCATCATAAAAAAGCCAGATTACAGTTTGCAAATGCACACAAGAACAAAGACCTTACTTTTTGGAGACATGTCCTGTGGTCTGATGAAATTAAATTTGAACTGCTTGGCCATAATGACCAGCGCTACATTTGGAGGAAAAAGGGGGAAGCATGCAAGCCTGAGAACACCATCCCAACTTTGAAATATGGGGGTGGCAGCATCATGTTGTGGGGGTGTTTTGCTGCAGGAGGGACTGGTGCACTTCACTAAATAGATGGCATCATGAGGAAAGAACATTATGTGGAAATATTGAAGCAACATCTCAAGACATCAGCCAGGAAGTTAAAGCTTGGGCGCAAATGGGTCTTCCAAATGGACAATGACCCGAAGCATACCGCCAAATTAGTGACAAAGTGGCTTAAGGACAACAAAGTCAGTGTTTTGGAGCAGCCATCACAAAGCCCTGATCTGAATCCCATAGAAAATTTGTGGGCAGAACTGAAAAGACGTGTGTGAGCAAGGCGGCCTACAAATCTGACTCAGTTCCACCAGTTCTGTCAGGAGGAATGGGCCACAATTCCAGCAAACTATTGTGAGAAGCTTGTGGAAGGATACCCAAAATGTTTGACCCAGGTCATGCAGTTTAAAGGCAATGTTACCAAATACTAAGGACATGTATGTAAATTTCTGACTTTGAAGAAAGTAATAAAAAAATTCTCTCTCTCATTATTCTGGCATTTAGCAGATAGAAATAATTTTGGTAATCCTAACTAACCTAAAACAGGAAAAGTTTAGTCTGATTTAATGTCAGACAGTGAGAAAAAAAAAAAGGTAATGTGACTTTTATGCTGTGTATGTAAACTTCTGGTTTTAACTGTATATACACTTACAGGAACTCTGGGGAGCTCCAATACCACCCTTAGTTGAAAGTTTTGCACTTTGTTCCGTTTTCAAGGGCAAATAATTTTTAAAATGGTCTCTGCTGGAGCCATTTAATTATTTGGATCTGCTGAAAATAATTGTGTCTGCATTCTACTGCAGAGTGGCAGAGAGAAAATGGAGGAAGACAAAATTAGCAATTCACTGTGACATATACAAAGAAGCCATGACTGCCTATAACAAAGCAGTACGCTTGGCAAGGAGAGATTATTTCTCTAAAATCATCACTGAAAATGCAGGAAATGCCAGAGTGTTGTTTTCCACCATTAACCAGCTCCTAAACACTGCCCCCTCCCCGCCACAGTCCTCAACAGAAAAGTGTGAGGAACTTGCAGTTTTCTTCAATTGCAAAATGGCCTCAATTAGAGCCAGTGTCACCGCTAGTGGTGCAAATGCAGATGATCTCATCAAACCCTGTAGTGCAACCATAGGAAGTTTTGCATGCATCACATTAGGTGAGCTCTGCAAGACTGTTACAAGTCCTCCACCTCACGTAATGATCCTGTACCTACAGCATTCTTTATGCGGGCATTAAATATATCTTAGAGTTTGTTCTGGAAATGTCCAATGGACCCTATCAAACGCCGCCTTCTCAGCATCTAGGCTGTGAGGGCGTTTGAGAGGGGTGTTCCTTTAAGCTGCTACTAATTGTAGGTTCAGGGCTCTTCTCATGTTGTCTGTTCCCTGTCTGATCCGACTTTACAAGTTTTTCATTATATTTTTATATTCTTTTTGCTATAATAGCAGTCAAGATTTTGAGGTCCACACAGAGGAGGCTAACTGGGCGGCAAGACGAGCACAGTCGGATCTTTGCTTTCTTTATGAATACCTTAGTTTGAATTTTATTATAGCGCTATAATGATTACAGCATTTTCACATTAGCGCATAAGCTGTATGTTGTCAGTCAACAGATACTTCAAACTAAATAATCACTCAACAATGCCTAAAATAAGAGAATTGTGAGATGATGAGAAGGGAGCCAACAAAGAGTGAGAACACTTGCACAGACTAAAACCCTGATGACTGGACATGTTGACATGTTTGATATTGCTACCTACCAATACCACATACCATTTACCACTAGACACACTTAAAGCATTGTAGATTATGTGTAGTACATGGTTGCACCACCAGGTGGAGCTTCCTACTGTTTAATACTGTACCGACCAGATAAGACAGGCAGTTCCGTGTTGGCAAGCAGAGAGCATTTTAGGAGATTAGCTAGTAAAGGCGCACCATGATAAAGGCTTTTGTAAGACTTAATGACACGAGGCAAGTGAACAAATGTTCACTCCGACAAATCAGGACTTTGCTGTTACATCTCAGTAGAGCATATGATTGTTGTTATTGTGGCTCTTTACATGTTTCTGTGTGACAACAGATATAAACAAACAGTTGGGCATTTGGGTTATGTTGATACTGATCGAGTAAAAAATTCTGTAATTGGCTTTGATCTTGATTTTAAGATTGGGCTTGTAACATCCCTGCTTTTCACTATTTCTTTGCAGTGGTCTAATAATTATTTCCAAAGCTGTATATGTTTGGGCTCGGAGTGAAAGGCGTTCTGCACAACCATGGGTGGTAGACTTGAGAAGAAGGAAAAGCAGGTCTCCCAGGATTATTGTTTATTTGTATAACTGTCAGCCTGTGTCTTGTCTTAACTGACTTGCCAACATTTATGTAAATATGGAATCATTCAACTCATACACTCTCCTTGCCAGAGAATCAGCGGGCAGCTCAGAAGTGGTTGGAGCATAACAGTGTAGAGTAGGTGTGGGTCAGCACCGTGAAGGGAGGGAGACAGGGGTTACACAGAGACGCTGCCAGAAACCAAATGGTGCTGAGTCGGGTTTATGTTGTAACAACAGAGTTATCCAGCAAAATCAGCATCTAATTTTATTAGTCCAGATGTGGCCGTCTTGTAGTTCCGTGGTAATACCAGATGTCTTTTTTTCCCAGTCTTTCTCTGGTGGGCATTTCTGTTGCTTGCATTGCTCAAATAATCTACAATATGTGAACCACTGACCCATCTTCAGTGAGACCCTCTAACGCATTTTATTATTTAAGAAACAAATAATAGATTTGTATCATTGAGACATCCTCAAAATATTCAGCCTTCACCTGCTGTACTCGAAAATATCCTGAAAGCATGTTGAACAAATTCAGGAAACATTCCTCTGTCTTTATTGCAAAACTAAACATCTTCCCCTGCGATCTGACGTGAGAAATCAACTCACGTTCTTACAGCTGAAACAAATGTCACTGTAAACATTACTAGTAAAATGTGTATTCAGATACTACAGTGAAAAGAGCAAATATTTGAGGCATAATTTGTAATAGGGCTGTGATACAAGAGAGAGTGATCATCTACTTTCTGTTGTTCCAGCTTGCAACTGAAGCAAGAGCTATTCTTGGAGGCAGAGACATTAGAATACAGTGTGAGTTGAAAGTAAGCCAGATTAGACAACAAAGGCAACGAAAACAGTAATTTATTGCTGCATTAAAACAGATTATGGAATGTGCAGAAATGCTCTTTGATGATTGCTTACGACTTTGATGTTTACCAGCTCAAGTTAATGTACAACGTACAGTATCTGTGGAAAAATATCATCTTTGATGGATCATAGATTTAAGCAGGAACAGAGTCTCACTAAGCTTCCCATTGTTTGGCCTCATTCTATCACCTTTTACTGTGCTCTGCCGTGCAAATAAATTAGAGGAAAATGCGGCTTCGCCTTTTCTTCGTGCCATTTTAGTATGGAAATGAGTAGTTTGACTAATATGCTTTGTTTCCTTTTCTAATTAGGCATCCTGTTTGCTGCCTAAAACACCCACATTTCTGAAACACCAGTCAGTGCTCGCTGTATAACTTGTTTAGAGATGTTTACAATGTTTAAAATACAATAAAACATCATAAATAATGTGAAATTATGGTTAACATGCCATGTAACTGTAAAGCATTCTAAATACCAGAGCAGCGTTTTTGTATTGATGACATCATGGATTTATAGGCTCCCGTGCAGCCTTTGTGTATTCATAGCTTTCAGGTCTGTTTGGCTTAATGTCCCAGTGCTGCCGACAGTATTTGTGGCACGGTGTGAAACCTGACTTCTTCAGCGCTCAGACTCGGCCTGTAATGGCTCTGTTGGGACGGAGAGAAAGTGCTTCTTCAGCGCTCATTAATGGAGCAAATTGAACAGGTCTCCCGGCCTAGCTCTATAATGAGGGCCTCCCTCTTTTCTGCCTCCCCCCTGCTTCTACCATCATCCTGTAGTCTATTGTTCACCTACAGTTAGGGTCAGAGCTGCCGAACGGTAATTGTATCACTCTGACCCTCTTTTGGTTTTTATTTTGTCACAGAGACCTGCTCTTTATTGGGTGCAGGCCATCCCTCAGGTTGTAAAAGCCACAGTGCCCCTCCTCCCATACCTAGGGACAGGGGTGCTGCCTGCCTGCCTGCCTGCCTGCCAGCGATCAATATGCCACTGTCGTTAACTGGATTTGTTGCTGTGGTGCTTGCTTATGAGGCAGCAATTAGAGTGTGAAGTGGCAAGGCCAGGGTACGAGGCTGCGGCCATGCGAGGCTCGGCCCTGGGGGATGGAAATGTCAGGGGCACAAGCCCAGTTTCATTAGGGCCTGAAGAGACTATGACGATCCATACTGTCTGTGTAATTCATTCTGCCGAAGGGGGGTTCGAATTATTTGTGGGAGACAGTTAGCAAACACAGAAAGAGGTCACAGGTTAGGAGCAGCTGTGGACACTTGCTAACTGTGAAATCCACTTACACCCTGTGGAATCCACTTACATGCCTCCATTGTTTTATTACCAGATCAGTGGTTTGAGGAGAGCTTAGTCTGAATGATGGAGCTGAGCTACAGCCTCTTTTCATGTACCAACTTTAATTCATAAACAAAATCCATCTGCCCTTCATCATGTGTTTCAATATAAACTATATTCTGAAGGTCTTTCCTTAAATCACGAGCTGCTAGTAGGGATTTATTGTGCATTTGTTAGTGTGTGTTTGAGTTCATGCCTAGAAATAATTATGGACCAGCATGTTCATGTCCAGCATTGTCTGTGTCAGACCATCGCTCATCTCTGATTGGTGACATTGAAGCATTTATGGCGATCGAGGTGGCTGGGGGCCCCTGTGTCTGGCTATTTTTCTCCCCCAAAAGGGTCACGGTGTCCCTGGTCGAGCATGGGGATGGGGTGCCCTAATGTGCCATTTGGGACTGACTCTGACCTAAGGCTCTAAATCACTTTCCATTTTGGGGGGACAATTAAGTTTGAACCTCTGATGTGTACTGCTATCCATTGATTATGTCGATAGCACTCAGCATGCAGGGGCAGGGCTGTCTGTTGAAGTGGAATAACCCTCAACTTTAGAGTCCATGTGTTTTTATTCGGTTTATTCACACAGACAGTGCAAAGATATTGATCAATGAGTCAAATGTGAGCGATGTGCAACATTTACATAGTCAAGCTGCTTTGGAGAGTTTGTTTACGAGAATTTCCATACTGTTGGTGTCCAAATGAGCTTGTTACTACAGCAAAGCTCTCTGTTCTTCATTCACAGCCCCAGCAAGTCATTTTAAGTTGTGCCAAATTGCTCCATGGAGTTGTATTTGATGTAACACTGCAGACTAAATCATGCAACAGATATTTGTTTTCTGGCAACAGGGTGCAACAGATGATCAAAATATCCCCAACCAGAGGTTACCAGATTTGAATGCTTTCCCCTTCCTAACATGTGTCTGATTCTGAGGAGCAAAGCAGACAATTATGTTAGAGGGTGATGTTGCTTTTCTAGTACAGTCAGTGTACAGTGTGTAAAGAGGACAAGGAGATTGAAATAGTTTGAGCAAGGGTGAGAGAAGCTGTGAGAGGAGCAGATTTAATTCTGGGCTCTGTTCCAAAAGTGAGTGCATAGTTGAGAGTGTAATGGGGTACATATTTTGAGCGTAGTATTGACTGTGTCCAAAAAAACACAGTCTTGTAGCAGATAAAAGCTGACTTTTATTTGAAACCGTTTCATATTTTCTCAAAATTGGCTTCTGCTACAATATTTACATTATACTGCTCAGTGTTAAAGTTTACTCTCCAGCATACTGGCTCGAGTGCTAAATTATATTTAATATGATGCTCTTTATTACGAGTAATAAAACACACACTTTCATAGCACTTACAAATTGTTATTACGTTGTTTATGTGTGTTGACAAAGCTGTTAATTGTAGTAAGAAATCAGAGCTTTGACAGTGACTGAAGGAGACATTGATAAATGAAGTGACAGCAAGAGAATTAACAAACCTTTATCTCCTTTTTTTCCCGATGAATACAGCCCAAAATCTTACTATCATCCCCATCCTCCATCCTCCTCTTAGTTGTCAGCTGTCTAGCAAAGTAAGAGGAAATTCAATCACCAAATCTGTCTTTTCCATGACCAGTTGAGCGACTGCTCTGCAAACCATGAGCTATTTTCCATCCGTGATCTATAGAAGGCAGGCAGAAAGGAATGAACATCTGGACAATGTAATGCCATAATACAGTCCCATACAATAAACACTACCTTAAATATTATCTGTTAAACACTGTAGGTTTCATTATAATGTTATTTCCACTGTGTATTTGCTAGCTGTTCACGCAGAAAATAAATTGCATGACTGCCAACAATTGGATAGTCTAGCAATCCTGAAATACTGTTTATTGATCAGACGCTGCTACTACAAAAGGAGGTTTAATTAAACCCTTAGTTCATGCTCTGCTTCCTATAACAAAGGAAAAGAAACATTTGCAGTAGTTAATACAAAAGGATGTCTCTGATATTAAACTGCAATAATGTGATATTAAGCCATAATAATGATAGGAAAAGCCCTATTTGGTAATGGACAAATTCATATTTACACCATAGCCTATACAAGGCTTGGAAAGCTGTAACACAGATAATGTTCACACATGCACTAATGTAAATGTGACGGTACTGGCATCAGGCAAAGTGTGATCCAGCTATACAAACACTACCGATTTATCTTAGAGCATTTCCTTGATAATCTAATTGTCCTCTAATTTAAAACATATGTATTGTAGGAAATCTACAGTGCAAATACTGTGTCTTATGTGGGTTAAATTATGTGAGAAACCCGACAGGTTCATGATGGTACATCTGATTACACAATGCATTTCAGCCATTTAAATGTGTTGCACTTCCTGTCTTGTAAAGTTTATTCTCCCCAACAAAGCATGTAAGTTATTGTGCCCCGATTGAGGGTTTTCTTGGCAAGAAATGGGGATTCTTTGCAATCATGTTTTTAATGAGCAGGAAGGAAATGAAAATGAAAAAAATGATGTTGATAGCTTAAATAAATCCATTTATTTGACTTACTTGGGTGTTTATGAGACCGAATGTGCCTTTTTTTTTTTTTTTTAGAATTCCTCACAGGGTAATGAAAATATACTACTTCCTATTTTAATAGAGACAGATGTGTATAAGTTTGGCACAGCCGGTTTCCTCACGCCAAACTTGAAAGCGGTCTTATCAGTTTTTATAGTCTGGTCAGTAGTGCAGTGCTTGGGGATTTACAAACCAGATGAAGCCAAGCTTGTTCAGAGCTTTCCTAATGATGTCTGCAGCTGTGCCTCTGAGGAGGAGGAGGACTGGAGAGAGGAAGGACAATGTCCTGACTGATAAGGAGGTTGGAGAGATACTTGAGAAGCTCTTGTCCTCCCTTGCTCTCGTTCCCTCCCTTCTGACTCGTCAGAGCTCAAGTATTCACCTCTCACTCATTAGCGGCTGCTGACCATCGCTCTCTGGACCAAACTGTTTACCCCGTCCTGTCATGACAATGGCTAGCACCCGGTTATCAAGTTCTGCCATAGGTGGGGAATGACAGCCGTGATGAGTTTCCACAGAGGCAGATTAAGCAGCTATGTTGAGGAAAAAGTAGGCCAGCTAATTAGGTGCAGCTCTCAGGACCCTGGGAGTGGGCTGTTTTTCACCTAGACAGAGAAATTCCATAAATGACAGGAATGTGGTTGAAGAACAGGAACTGGAATATCTAATAAGAGTGGGAGGAAGAGAGAAGTTGACATAAAATAGAAAAAGTGGAGGAGGGAGGCAGATCATCCTGCAAAGCTCTCTCTAGAGTCCCTGCAACTGAACTTACAGTGGAATGCACAGCTTCTTTTTTGACACCTGTGAGTTTGTTAATAGCTCTTTTGACATGACTTTTTAGGGAACAAAGAGTATAAACATCACCACTTGCAAGAGTAAATACAAAGGTTCATCCTATTCATGAAATATTTGCTTTTTTGTTCATTGGAGCTGCACTGATACTTTGCTGCACAGTGTTTTCTTTGCTGCTGCATCATCCATTTCTGGCAGTTCTAATTATGGATGGCGAAAGAAACAAATATTAACTATCAAAAGCAGATTTCACTATCAGCCACATTTACACACATTTTTTCTGTCAGTTTGTTAAAGAGCCCCTCTGGTGAAAAACAAGTTTTTAATTGCTAGAAGACATATTATGAGTGAAATAAGTAGTCAGTGCCATGACTGAGCATTTCCACATAGAAACAACAGTGTACCAATGGCAGTCTCAAAAACACAGATTCAGACTTTCCATGGTTTCATACACAACAAGCCTAAAGAAACATAATCTGTATCATTATTCTTCTTCAGAATCATTTTGCTGTTTGAACAAGTAAAGCTAAGTTACTCCTATATTACAACTTGCCATTAGCCGAGTTTCTGCATCTTGTTTTTTATGCACATTTTGAAGTATTGTGTGAGAAAAAGTTGGCTAAATAAAAAAACAAAAAATAAATAAATAAATAAATTTTGCCAAAACAAGTTTTAGGTAGTTTTTGACTTATTTAAAAAAGAATTATTGAGCATAACGGACACAAGTTTTTTTGTTTTTTTTTATTTCCGATGTGGTGAAGATTGAACTCGTATGAAATATCATCTTGTTCTGCTGCTCTTTTTTTTTTTTTTTTATTTTTTGGGGGAGTTTTTCCCATTTTTATTGATAGAGAGAGACAGGGTGAAAGGGGTATAGAGGAGATTGACATGCAGCAAAGGGTCTTGAGCCAGACTCGAACTCATGACCGCTGCAGGCGACCTGCGCCCACACGGTAACGCCTTAACTCAGCGAGCTATACGGCGGCCCTGGTTCTGCTTCTTTTGATGTCCTCGCCTTCGGACATCATGAAACACGGCCTATACCAGCTGACATGAAAGAATGTTTACAATTCCCCCAACTGAAAACAAAAATTCTGAAGACTTCTTTACATTGTCTCTTATAGATGGTCAAAATATAGTTTGTTTCTTCTTCTTCGAGGCTTTTTAGCAATCAGTAAACAGCTGGTTTTGTTTTTGACTTCTTCTTAGTGGCAACAAACCCAATTTGCATTTTATTTTAGTCTTTTTTGCAACAATTAAAAAGTCCACTTCAAATTTGCTTAAAATTATATGGAACAAAGCTATAGTGTAGTGCAAAGTTGTAGGTGAGCTGGTGTGCTCCAGCTACAGAGAGGGCTAAGTGGAGAGAGATGCAAGGGATTCATATATCCAAGCATTCTAGAGCAACCAGTGGTGTAAAGTTTTATCTAAGCTATTTTAAAGTAGGAAGGGATTACTGTCATGGAAAAGCAATATCTAACTTTGATACACAGAGATGAGTGTTAAGGGGTTAAATCAACAAGCAGAGAGACGGGCCGCCG
>OMNN01030088.1:5731-17308 GCA_900302755.1 Chromis chromis
CAGACACAAAAAAACAAAGCATGTAAACTGCTTGTGGAGATTGTTAAAAGTAACAGACAACTAGCTTTAGCATTCCCTGCCAATAGGCTAATATGGAGAAGAATGTATCCACAAATGAATTTCAGATGTAATTGAGAAATATACTTGGTGTATTGCTGGGTGGGGGAGTCATGTTAGGGCTAACTAGCAAATTTGATTTGACTTTCTAATGTGACATAACGAGGACTGACTCAAACTGCTCGCTCACTCTGTCAAAAAAATCCAGAAAGATGGAGGAAACGAGTACATTCAGCAGGAGGGACCACCATCACCAACTTTGCGAAGTATTTTACAAAAAAAAAAAAGAAGGTATAATCCAGTTTGAGGTACAACTAAGGCCTGTTTTAAGTCTGTATGTGTTTACAATTAGTAAATGAAGCAGGTGAATTTTCTGAGCAGCTCCTGTTTGCAGAGTCTCATGGATGTACAGACAACTATATCTGGATCACTGTGATACTGAAGACAACCTAAAAACAGGAACATTCTCAGGCAGGTCCTGAACTGTAATCTTTCTGGTTTCTAAGTGGATTTCTGGAGTTTTATTCTGGTGGACATGAGAGATAAATGTATCCTCATAAAGGAGAAGTCACACTGAATGTAAACATACGTCTTTCCTGTATGTTTCACTGAGTTATGAATCACCTGCAGCCACCTGATGGAGGATCTTTGCCTCCCTGACAGTCTGGAATACAGACCAGCTGGAAACACAGATTAGAACAACCCTCTGAGATCAGTTTTACCTGCAGGATTAAAGGAGAAAGCTGCCAAAAATCTGACAAACCTGCTGCCAGCTCCTGTAATATCATGATCATCATTGTGTCTAAGCTGTATAATCAGAACACAGCTTAGTTTTCCCTTCAACAGCACACAAACTGTCCCTTTAAAGTTCTGTATATCACAAAGAGAATCCCAACTGCTGACACTTAATACACACAGTGTGTTCAGTGAATGGAGCATCCGCCTGTAGGCTGGGTGGATTTAAAACAACTGGTTTCAGTTTCCATCAAGAACAATCTCACCCCAGACGACAAACTGGGAGAACCACAACCACTAACTTACCCACAGTAAGATATGTAGAAATATTTAGTAATGCTGTGTACTTCTGACCCCCTAAACTTTGTATTGTATGTGTTAAAGCGCTGCATCACCCACACAGTCGTTTTTATACTGATGTTCAGTAAGTTCAATTACACAATTAATTAACACACAGAAAACATCATATTATTCCATCATAAAGAAACTGTAAGCCCAATTATTGCAGTTATCAATACAACTAATTAAATAAAAGAGAACGTCTAGCTTTTATGTGTCATAATTACATCTTTGAGGTCTTTACACATAGCACTGAAACAGCCTCTCTCAAAGTAATCACTGACCTCATTTTAGCAGCTGACAGGAGAAAGAGCACAGTTATAATTCTTTTAGACCTGAGCACAGCCCTTGACACGGTACATCTCATCTTCTACGGCTCACATTACCTGTGGCCCACATTTATTTTCTATTTATGTGCTTCCAATCAGCCAAATAATCCATCAACACAACCTTCACTATCTTTTTAGTGCCACAAGGACAACACACTGATAAACCTCCCCCTGACTCCTGCTCACCCAAGAAGCCTCGCTGCACAAAATTACCTTGGACTCAGTGACTCCAAATCATAAAGCGAATTGTTCAGTCCCCCAAATCATACCAGTTTAACTGAGAGCAGCCTTTGTCTCTTGTGTCCCGATGTGAAGCTTGTTGTCAAAGACTTTAGACCAATATTTGATTCAGATTAAACCTTTGAATCACAGTCCTGCGTCCTTCAGTTAAAACTATCTCCAGAGTTAAACTGATGCTCTCACATTGCAACTTGAAAAAAAGTCACTGATATAATAATTTTCTCCTCACCCGACTACTTTAACTCCCTCCTTTCTGGCTTGAACCAACTACTTCATAATACAACACCTCAGCTTCTTACTGGTCGTAGTGGACGACATCCCATCATCCCAAACCCAGGCTTCCCTCCACTGGCTTCAGAACTGATTTGAAGATTTGACTGATCATTTTAAAAGTAGGTCACAGTCCGGTCCCAAGCTACATAGCAGAAAAGTTGACCCCTGTATTAACCAGTTCACAGCCTTAGATCCAGGTGGGGCCCTTGTGACTCATCCAAAGCTGAGAATTACATGTGACAGTGACTTTACGAATGTTATCAGGGTTCCTCAGCTGTGGAATAACTTGCCTTAGGGATAGACCAATTATTGGTCTGGACGATTATCATGGATGATATTTGGCATTTTTCCAATTATCAGTATCTGTATTTTTATTGAACGATTGTTGAATTAAATGCACAACTTCAGGTCTGATGCAGCCTCCTCTCTCTGTCTGTCGTCACACTGTGGTCTCAGAAATGTCTCTCAAGTGCAAAAACTGAACAAGAAACACAAGCCATCGCCACAAACCAGGAATTTAGCGATTCTCTCAGTGGCTAAGGCTACGCTAACGGCTAGCGGCTAAGTTAAAAGGCAGCCACAGATTAACCTGAAGCAATAAATTAATAAAACAATAATTAATAATGTTTTAAGATCTTGACCTTAGTGGGCACTAAAAGTATAGAACAGATTAAGAAAACAGAGAAGAACAGCAGGCAGAACTGCAGGAGACAAACTGATCAATCTCAGTCACATAAACAGAGAAGCGCATTCTAATTCAATCACTCCTATTTCCATTTTATATATTCAATAATAGTCATCCTTATTGATAAAAAAAAAACCAACTAGTTATAAATAACGAGTTCCTGCTATCACATGCTGTTAAAACATTAGTTCCAAGTATCGGTTATTGGCCTTTCTTGATTAGCAATAATCGGCATTCATACAAAAAAATAAATGAATAAATTGGTTGATCCAATTGCTTTATCTGTCAAATCACTTTGTAAACACTTGTTTAGTGCTGTGTAAAAAAAAAAATATATATATATATATTAACTTTAATATAACTGGAATATTATGTCCTAAGTAAAAATAAGTTGACGGTTGAATGTAATAAGTACTAGAAATCTACCTATCATTATTCCCTGAAGGCAAAGTGAACATAGTCACTGCTTCATTTTTCCACATAGAAAAACCTGTGTTAGTGTGAGCCAGTCAGCTCTGGCTAACGGCTATCCCCAAGGGGATGAATAAAGTATCTATCCATCTATCTATCATTGTACTGTTTGTACCTTATAACTCTCTGTATTATTTATTGAAGTTCCTATTAAACATTTCCATCTTTGAGATCTTTCAGTTCATGTTCTCAGATTTCCTTCTCTCTGCTCCTGTTTTCTTTGTTTATTATTTATTTTATCCTCGTTTATATCTCTACATGTCTTTTTGTGTGGATACAGTCGGCCTGGGATGAAACAGCAGTGTATTCTGAGGAGATTGTAAATCAGCCTTGAATCTATATAAATAAAGTTTATTATTATTATTATAGATGTTAGCAAATGAGTGAATAAGCAGATCCGCTGGCAGTCTGTGAGTACATGTTTACATGCTGATTACAGGTGATAATGTGGGGTTAGTTGAGGTGTCTGTTGGTTAACGTCCCTGCAGAGCAGCTGTGTGTTTTCAGGGTGTGACTGACATACCTGAGCAATCAAACCCTACATGACCAGACAGCTCCGCCGTGACTCCTCAGTCTGACTGTACACCAGCAGAGCCTGACTAAAACCAGACTCACCACCAAGCCCACCAGCAGCTATAAAACCCTCCACCGACCCCCTGCAGTGGCAAGGAGAAAGTCGGGGTGGACAGTTGGGTCAAACATATGGTTACCCTGACAACCAAAGTCCTCTAACCTTAACAAAAGCCTTATCTGAACCCAAACCAGATCTTTCCCTGAACCCAACCAAACCTTTACCGTGGCACCATCACATCATAAGAGCGTTAGTCATTGTGTGGTTAAATCAGATGTGGTCAAACCTCCTGTTTGCGCCTTCAGGTTGGAGGACTGGTTGATGTTTTAGAGCCGCATCTGTGGAGCAGCACAACAATCCTTGATGGATGTTGTCCAGGCTTCAACCAAACCAGTAAACTGTGAGCTTACTGGTTTGTAATGGTCCCTGCAGAGACCTGGAGTCAACATCATGGAGTCAGTCTGGATCACGAGTAGACAGGAAGACAGCCTTAATCCATATAACAACTGTGGCAAGTTCTCCGAGATGCTCACCAACCTACCAGAAGACTTCAATCCCACATTTCACTCCTGAAGAGCTTCAGGAAGACGTAGCAGACTCTGGAGTGGTGGTGCACTGTTCTGCTGTGTCGCAACAAATGCAAAAATGTGACCGAACATCTAAAACATGCAGGATAGTGACTCTCGAGGACCAGGGTTGGCTACCCCTGCTTTAAGGCCCACTGAAAATACTAGTCTGCTCTGATTGGTCAGCTGGCCTGACAGAGGTGAGACAACATTGGTTACTCACCATAACCTCACATCTCTGAATGCAGACAGAGACAGGAAGCTTCAGCTGAAGTGGCTGTAGTGAAGAAATAGTAATTGATTGTGAGGCAGCTGCTCATTCCTTGTTTTAGGGCCCAACCCGCCACCAGGCAGGCGTGATGCAAATGTGTTACATGGTGATGTCGATAAATAACAGAAGAGAAGTCTGGACTTCAAACAAGGTGTTTCAGGCGGGTATAGAGCATTGTTTCTCAGAGAGAACTCTCTCTGGTGTGAATTTAGGCCAGTGTTACACTTTCACTGTCTGTGCTGTGGTCCGCTAGTATCTGCATGACATAAATTTTGTCATCTCCCCAAGTGGTCTACCTGCAGTTCAAGAGTGGTGTCCGTCTGGAGTCCACTATAAGGCCAGTAGCATGCATAGGTATAGTTAAGACTTTAGTCTCTGTAAGTTAGCAGACTTTTTACATGCACAAACAAGCAGCTATGAAACACACTGAAGGAAAGGGAGAAACCCAAAAAGCAAATATGGCCTCTTTGAGCAAACAGCAACATTGCACACATAACAGTGCTAAATATTCAATGTGTCTTGAACATTATACCTGTTGGAAGTCAGGCCGTCTTTTACTCACTAAGCAAGAAAAACTATTAAATTACATTAAATTGCAAAACAAATTTAGTATTTAAATGACCAAAAACGTAAATTAATAAATAAATAAAATAAGATGGCAAAACAGCATCTGTAAATGATGATGTATCCACAGGAGGAGGAGGGGAAGTGTTTGGAAGCTGAGCGTCATGAAGTGTTTCTGCCGTCGTTTCATTGTTTTAGTTCAAAGTTCAAACATCTCTGAGTTCTACAGCAGCAGATGATCAGAGAGGAAAACAACTGAGCAATCAACAAATCCTAGCAGCAGTGTGTGTACAGACACCGCGGATCTCGAGACAACTGACTCACTCCTTCTCTTGACTCACATCTGAAGATCGAGTTCCGACCAAACTGAAGCAGAGTTGCTCAACAGCAAAAAAAAACGTTAGAGAGCAAATAAATAATAATGTGAAGACACACAGAGGAAACATGTTTCTGTTCTCAGATCAGTTACACTTTGACACCAAACTTCCATTCATTAAGATCAGCTTACTGCAACACACACACACACACACAGTCAGGTGTGAGGTTGACCTGCTGCTTTCAAACACTGAACGGAAAATGTTCTCTAAGAAGCCCAATCACGGTTCTTCAGGTGGAGTTTGATCCATGTCAAAGAACATTAGCAGAGTGCTAAAGTGAGTCCTGGTTCTGATCATCCTGAGTGCTTTAAATCTAGTTCTGCATATCTTTGTACAAAAGATACATTTGCACCAAATTCCACTCAAATATCAGCCAAGTTAACACACGTGTCAGATAATGTGTGTAAATCATTGGTTAAAATTGCTTCATATTAAATTACAGAGAGAACAGAGAGTTCCTCTGAAGAACAAAGTGGCAGTCGAGTTTTTAAAGGCTGTTCTCATTTAGACGATTCTGAGTGGAACCAGTGAACCTTGCAGTTCTCAAGTCATTCTTTAAATCATCAAAGTTCCTATATGGACTAATTTCATATGAAGACAGAATTCTTTAGGAGGGCTCTTTGACTTATATTATCTACTGGTTCAGAAAGGTTCCATAGCCTGGTTCTGTTTTTTTTTTTTTTTTTTTTTTTTTTTTTTACAGATACATAACATTTATTATTGAAAGCAACACTGCTAGAGACTTATAATGTGTTCTTTATGAAACAGTAATGGTCCATGTGGAATCATTAGAACCTGGTCCTGTAAAGAACCTTGCGAACAGTGCTGAATGCAAAGACTCTTCAAAATGTTCTTCACAGCACAATAAAGGTCCATCTGGAACTATTCAAACCTGGTTCTGTAAAGAACCTTGCGAATAGTGCTCTTTACAGACACAGATCATTTATTTATTTTTGATAACCAGACTGCTCAGACTCTCTAAATCACTCTTCAATAGTCACAATAAAAGTCCACGTGGAACCTGGTTCTATAGACAACCTTTAGAGGAGGTCTGTTTACTGCCACAGTTCTGGTATTTGACAGATGCTGTTATCTAGGATGTCTGGACTCAGCCTGGTTCTGTGGAGAACCTGTTAGTTTACAGAGAAGCCAACACACTCACCTGGCAGCAGAGTCCAGGTGAGTCCAGGTGAATCGGTTCCTGCGTCGTTCTCCTCCTCAGACTCTCTGCAGCTCTTCTTTCTCCTCCCACTGTCTCTCTCCCTCCCCCACCTCACTCGTCTCTGTCTCACCTGGTTTCAGGTGGAGGGAGGCGGGGTTTAGTTTGACTGAACATTTTCAAATTCAAAGAAGCTTTATTGGCACATCTGTAGGTCAACACATGTCCAGTCAGTAATAGCCAGTCAAAGCTACTGAATATCGGGGATAAAAGCTGAAGAATTTACAGAGTTTTGAACAGACTTTTGTGTGATAACCTGAGAGCCACAGCTCTGTTGATACATAAACTGCAGCAGCAGGTCATATTAAAGCTGTTCAACAAGTTTTCAGTCTGTTGAAGGTTCTGAAAACATCTAAACATGAAACAAAGCTAAAGTAAGCTGGATATAATCAATCAAAAAGATTAATAACTGGGCCAAAAGACAAGAAGCACAAAACTCCCTTAAAGCAGAGGTGAAGAAACAAAGACTAAGATGTGAAGACTCTTCTCTCTTCTCTCTCTCTCTCTCTCTGCAGGCTGCAGCATGCCTCGCTCTCCCCTCAGGCAGAGGAGGACGTGACTCAACAGCCAGACTCCATTCATTTTACTCTAAATTTAACTCAGGATTAGACATCTAAACTAACCAGAGGATTGTGTGTCGAATAAAGCAGGTTCAGGGTGTTTGACTTTATTTCAGGTTTAATACGTGAACTAAATCAAGTTGATCATGCAAAATAAAATCAGTGACTCACTTCATCTCAGTCACATGCTGCAAAAGTAGTCTAACTGTCCTGCGTTTAATGTCAGAGTGTTGCTATTGGGGAAAAGTTGTTGTTTTAGTTGGTTTCTCCACTGCATATAGAACTTTTTTTAACAAACCCCTGAAAGTGAGCTCAGATTACAAGACTGTTTCGCCAGCACTGAGTGGGACACTTTTAGAGCTGCAGTCCTTCTCTGGACTGAACATAGATATGTATGCTGCATGTGTAACAGGCCACATCATTACAGATGTAGCTCCCACTGCACAGATCCGTACATGTCCAAATCAAAAGCCTTGGATAAATAATCAGGTGCGACACATGCTGCATCCACCTTTAAAATCAGGCGATGAAGAGGAAGACAGGATCACAGAATACACTCTCAGGAAAAGCATCAAACAAACAGAAGCTGGAGGGTTTTTACTTGGGACACATCATGTCCTATAACAACCCCAACACAGAGAAAAACCACCTGAATATATTTGATGCCACCATCGAGCAACCACGTAAGCCACGGATCCCTCCAAAATATGCAAATAGACCAACTAACCCACCGCTTGCTGTGTTATCAGCTGATGTATGCAAAAAGAAGAATCTGCCCCCACAGGGCCACTTGCCCAGACAACATCCTTGGTCGGGCCCTGAGGGTCTGTGCTGCACAACTCACTGGTGTCTCGTTATCATTTTCATCTTGTCTCTTAGACAAACCACAGTCCCATCCTGCTTTAAAACAACCACCATCACTAGAAACACCACAAAAAAACCCAGTAACATTCTTGAACAACTACAGATCACACACTGTTAATATGAAGCACTTCATACTAGGACACAACTCTCTTTACACTGGAACCCCTTCAGTTCGGCCTGATAGATCTACAGTGGACACCATCTGTACTGCTCTACTCACTGCCTTTAATAAGATGATAAGGACGCCTGTATTGGAGTTCCTCTTCTGCTTATCACAGTCTGTCAGGATTGGACACATCAGGATGATTGTAATGAACACTGGCACCCCTCAAGGTTGTGTAGTTAGTCCCATGCTGGACAAACTCGACATGCACAACAGCGTTGCCACAAATGAGAATATTCTGATTCTCAAATTTGCAGATGTCACAATGGTACTGGGCGTCATCAATAACAACAATGAGGGAGAGAGGTAGAAAAACTGCCACCAACTCCTTGTTTAGCAGTGGGTCAGAGGTGAAGAGGGTCAGCACCTTTAACTCTGTTGGTGTTCACATCAGTGAGGATTTCACCTGGACCCTCCACATCTACACACTGACCAGGAAAACACAGCAGAGCTTCTTCTGGTGCACCAGAGTCCATTCTCACTGGTAGCATCTCAGTACGATACAGCAGGTGCACACAAGTGGACTACAAGCGCCTGCAGAGAGCGATCATATCAGTCCAGCACATCACAGGTACAACCAAAGGACTTAATCCAGTATTTGCACTACTATATATGCACATTTTGACTTTTGCACTACATACTTTCTAGTTGTCTGTACGTTGTTTTTCTTTAATATTTGTCTGCCTCAGTTTGCATTAGTAGAGTGTATTCTGTAATTAGGTTAAGCATGGCACTAGATGGAGACAGAGTGAGCTAATTTCATTGCACTGGTAACTTGTTTATTACATGACAAAAAATATCTTTGATTTAGCTGGGGTATTTTTTCTTTTTATCCAATTTGCTGGACCCTTTTTCAACAGTTTTAACACATGAAACACAACAAGCTCACCAGATGAGATAAACCAATTTTTGAATTTAATCCTGCTTTCACAGCGCCCTCTGTTGTTCATAATGTGCTCTTCTATATGGAAGCAGACTTTAATTTGATCTTTTTCCATTAAACCAAGCAGAAATCCAGCTATGATGAGTTCTGATGGTCCCTTCATGTCCTTTCTGAGTGAAATTCTGTCACATAATTCTTCACTCAAGGACCAGAAACATGAAGCGGAGACAGAAGTAATATTAAACCGTTTTTTACTTTATTTATTGGAATTAGAGTTGAGAACACAGATATAAAAACAAACAAGCGGACAGAGTGAGCACCTGATGTGTCAATGGTAAAGTGAGGACAGCTGCTCCTTCAGTTCTGACAGGACGGACAGTGATGAGGGACCATCGGCGTTCAGCAACGACCGGAAAAACCTCCTCCACATCTTGGTGTACATGTCGCTGCAGAGATACAAAGGTGTGTTCAGTAAGGTTTAAGTTCAGCAAGGTTTAACAGGTGAAAAACTAGGTTTAACAGGTGAGATAAACCTGAGGCCAAAGAGCTGCACCGCAAAGCAGGTTTGACAAAGCCAGGCTTTCTTTGAGTAAGCTGGCTAGACAAAACCTAAAACCCCAGTCAGAGATAATAGGCATCATGACGGTGGCTATCAACTTTCTTTGTTAACTCAGACTTTCTGCTTCAAAAACTGCATGTACACAAAAAAAGGGCACATTTGACATATCATGTGACTCTTCTTCTGCAAAAAAACAGACCAATGGGGTGCCACAATGAGAAATGTAAACATTTATGACAGTAAAAGACAACTCGGTAAGTCAACCCAGAGTTTCTGAATCTGGTTCTAAGCATGTTCACATAAAGGGGTGGTGTTGGTACCAGATGACCAATCACAAACACACGACCCATTTCTCACAAGAAGAACAAACTAATCCTAAACCAATATGAGAAGTTTATAAAATATCATACAGGCGAGACGCGACACAGTTGTTCAGATATGCTGCTTCAACCAAAACCACGATTAAAACCGACAAAAAATTACAGACTGTGTGAATGTGACTCAACAGGCTTATCATTCTCATATAATCCCACCCAACCGGTCAAGACGCCCTTTTCAGAGTCTTGGGTCCGCCCAGAGTTTCTTCCTGAAGAGGGAGTTTTTTGAGAACTTTTCTTCCTCATGAGGGAGTTTTTCCCCACCACTGTTGCTTTTGCTTGCTTTGGAAGGGTTCTGTTGGGTTCTCTGTTTTCTCTCCTTGTGAAAGTGCTTCGAAATGTCTGTTGATGTGATTAAGCGCTTTACAAATAAAAGTTGATTGATTGATTGATATAATGCATGATTGGAGTAATGTTGCAATTATGTATAAATTGCTTAGGTGAAAGTTTCATATTCAACATTTAATTAAATTATCACAGAAAACAAAATCTTATTAAGAGAATAAATATTTTAAAATGAAACTAGAATATTCTTTCTCTGCTGAATGGTCTTAGGAGCAAGAACTAATATAAAAACATGATTCAAGCATCTATAGGTAGGTTTACTGCAAATCCTTTAAAGTCAAGAAATACAAGGCTTTAGTGCTTTATCAGCCTCTGTTGTAGGATTATATCGATAAATAGAAGCCTATGGAACAATGCAGCGGCTTTGAAATTGCAGCTCTAAAATCTCTTACCCGTCTCAGAGACCCTCAGTACTATCTGCACTCTGAGCTCCGCAGGTTCGAGGACTTGTGATGCCATTTTCTAGAAAAACTGATCTGTGTTTTAGTACACATTGATTTGTCGTCAGGAATATTATCTGCTGGGGAGCAGGTTAGGAGTTCATCATAAGGTGATATATCCCAATACGAAGTAAACCACAGTCGTACTAGAGCTTATCCTGAACTTACCTTGCTAACCTCAAAAACTGCTTCATAGTACAGGCCTCAGGTTTAACAAGTGACTTAAACCAGGTTTAACAGATCAAATAAACCAGGTCAGACAGGTATAACAAACCAGGTGACCCAGTATGGAGGTGTAAATACCAGGGTTCGTCTCCACTGAACTGCTCAGCCGTCCAGCTGTTGTTATCTTTCACTGGGACCATCTTACTGTTGGTGAGCAGGAGGTGGACAGTTTCGGCCACGCCCACCAGGTCCACCTAACAGATAGGAAACAGAGTTAGCATCTACTGATCTCTGTGAAGGAGGCAGGATCTGTAGTGAGTGGACAGGTGTGTACCAGCTGTGGGGGGGAGGTCGGTTCCAGGAGGCCCAGACTGATGTAGGTCTGAGCTGAGGGGAGCTGCTGGACTGATGTAACATCCTGCTGGAGGTCCAGATCTAAAGAGGATGACCAGTCCACTGGAAGAACCCTGTTAGACAGGGGGATACCTCTGCAAGAAATCAGAGTGTCAGAATCAGAGTAAACC
>OMNN01030110.1:0-13760 GCA_900302755.1 Chromis chromis
ATCTAAAACATGCAGGATAGGGGCCCTCGAGGACCAGGGTTGGCTACCCCTGACCTAGAGGATCATCAACACCACCAAGAGGATCATCAACACCACCCAGGGGATCATCAACATCGCCCAGAAGATCATCAATACCACCCTGAAAGATCATCAATACCACCCTGAAAGATCATCAACATCACCCAGAGGATCATCATCACCGCCCAGAGAATCATCAGCACCATCCAGAAGATCAACACTGCCAAGAGGATCATCAAGACCACCAAGAGGATTATCAACACTGCCCAGAAAATAATCAACATAACCCTGAGGATCATCAGCTCCACCCAGATGATCATCAACATCACCCTGAGGATCATCAGCATCACCCTGAGGATCATCAGCTCCACCCTGAGGGTCATCAACAACATCACCCTGTGGATCATCGACAATATCACCCCGTGGATCATCAACATCACCGTGTAGATCTTCAGCAGTACCCAGAAGATCATCAATATCACCCTGAGGAGGATCCTCAGCACCACCCAGAGGATCATCGACAACATCACGCAGAGGATCATCATCTGAGTGCCTACTAGCAACTTAAATACCTTTTACACTGAGAGACTGGTTAATTTTGTTGCACAGTGTGCAGTGATGTGATGGGGTTCTTTGTCCTTTGTAGTAACGGCGTTAGTAAGTAATGGCGTAGTAGAGGTATATATGATGTTAAGTGGTCCCAAAGTGCGAAATATTAGAGCTCGAGAATTTTTTATTTTTTTTTTACAATATTTACAACAGCAAACAAAATGCTTCATAAATCATCGGCTCTCAGTTACCTTGACTGCAACAGGCTCTCACTCACACTGCCTGAATGGTGGATGGTGGCCTCCTTTTAAGCAAAAACACACATTGCGTTGACATCACTAGGATGTCACACGCAGACGTCCGCACATGACGCAACATAAACAGGAAGTGAAAGCGGCGCTCGGTTTGACAGTGGATGGACGTGAATGGGAGGTAAAAGGAATTCTGTTCTGTTGTATCCTCTTCTCTTCTAAAATCCATCTTATTCATGCAGCTGATCTCAGCAGTGATTATTTATGAACTGTTGAACAAAGTGGGATCTGAAGGGCAGAGTATCACTTTGATTGAAAAAAATCGAGCTACTTTTAGCACCTAAAAAGCTTTGTTTCCTAATTTTAGACATAAAACTTTCTAAACTTAGGTCTGAAGCACATCTTATTTTAGACTTTTTCCAAACTCGACCACTTTGGAGCTACTTTTAGCCTTGAATGCTGCTGACCTGGAGTCCTGCTGGGATAATTTTAGGTGCTATTTGTTTTGTGCAAATCAGTTACAGCCCAACCTCCACTAAACATTACCCACAAGGAGATTTGTAGCGCCGCATTATGTAATAACGCCGCATTATGTAAAAATGTAATAAATGTCACCTCATTATGTAATAACGCCACATTTTGTAATAATCTGCTGCATTTTGTAATAAAATTATTGAACGCAATATGTAATAAACATTGCTGCATTTTGTAATAAGTTGTTACATAATGCATCAGTTATGACAAAATACGGGTGTTGCACTTTTTTTTATGAAGAAAATGTAATAATTTGATGCAATATGTAACAACTTATTACAAAATGCGGCAATGTTTATTACATATTGCGTCCAAGAATTTTATTACAAAATGCGGCAGATTATTACAAAATGCGGCATTATTACACAATGAGGTGAAATTTTATTACATCACTACATAATGCGGCGTTATTACATAATGCGGCGTTATTACATAATGCGGCGTTATTACATAATGTGGCGCTACAAGGTTATTGGATGGTAGTAGTTCCACGTCAAGTAGCATTAAGGCTGTACTACCAACAGGGCGACTCCACCGAGGTCCCAAGAGTCTGTGGTTTTAATTTGCCTTGCAGAGGGACCCTGAGTTTACACGCGGTTCCGAGGCCGTGATTATTTCAGCTAATCTCGTGCTTACATGGTGCCTTTTACTAAATGAAGTTTAACTTAATCGAATGAGCACAAACTAATGGCTAATTACAGCGAATGCCCGGCGCTCCGAGAGAGAAATGGGGGAATCAGTGGGGACAAGCAGCTTATTTCTACCCGGAGGCCCTCTGGTGGGTTTTTCCAGCCCTGCGTGACGACGATGTAATGACTTCTTGTTATTTTTTTATTTCCACATTGAATCCTTTTTTTTTACAGAATGTTTTCATCACACATCAGCACATGAATAAACCCAAACAGCTCCTGAGAGGTGAAGTTTTCATTATTCTGACCATGTCTGACCCTGAATGTGTCTGCAGATGGTTTTCTTCCAGACACACAGTTAGGACAGATGGTTAATGGGAACTTTGTCGTGTCATGTGTTTGTTAGATGGCTGCAGTTTGGTCAGTGTTTGTCTTTGTGTTACAGTAAAATAATGGATGATTAAAGGGATGCCGTTATGCAAACTGCAGGATTTTCTCTTAGTGGTTTGAGCTTAGGAGATTAAATTTAAAGTGATTTTTGAAGATGCTTTGTAGCAGTTTTTAAACCTTAACATATGTATATGACTATGTGCTATAAAGGTGTGTACCAGTCCACAAAAAGCCCAGTTTTATGCCTCAGTTTTAAAGACTGTTGATGGTTAAGTATGTTTTGGTGCAGTGAAAACAAGAAATATATAACATTAAAGTTCTGGACCTTTCAGTCTCAAAGCACCACATTTTTGAAACAGTATCCGCTTGACCATCTTGGATTTACCTGAAATTATTACAGAATAAAATATGGATAGTTATAAACATGTTTCTGATATTGTAGCTCGCTATATCAAACACTTCCGGCATGCTTTTTCCCCTCATTGAAATTTGAGGATATGTTTGAACAACAAAATCTCAGCAGCTAATAAAGATGTATAAAAATGTTTGTCGTTTTAAATATCTGTAGTTTATGATAAAAGCTGATGGTGGAATAACACTGCTTCTTCTTAGTTTCTTTACTAAAACTGGTTTACAGAACAGACTAAGGCTGTGTCTTAAAAAAGATTACATTCACAAAAGGAAATCCAGATAAATATTCTCTCAAATAAATGAATATCTTTTTTTACCCAGAGGCCACTGATGTTTACATTCAGTTTCAACATACAACAAAATTCTGACACATAGCTTTTGTCTGATCCACCATCATTGTAATTAACTGAGAAACCATAGAGTTCCCAAACTGCAGACTTTAATGATAGTGGAGGGTCTTGAAGCTCTGGTTGGTCTGCAGTTGCCAAAACTATGAGGCTGCACTGTAAACTGAACCAACATGTTGTCCTTTGCAAAACTTGCACAAAAAAGTTCCTGTACATGCAATGGCTGCATTTGTCTGATACCTATACATGCTGAACCGAAAGTCCCCGACCAAAAGGGTTCAGTGCAAATGCATGAACCGTTACGCCCCTACTGCTATATAAAGATACACCGACCAGGCATAACATTCTGACCACCTGCCTAATATTGTGTTGGTCCCCCTTATGTGGTCCAAAATGCAAGAGGACCTCTCAGGGTGTCCTATGGGGTCTGGCACCAGGACCAGGGCAGTGGATCCTTTGGGTACTCTGGCTTGTGCAGTGGGGCCTCTGTCAATCCAACTTGTTCCACTGCATCCTGTTGATGCTTGATCAGAATGGGGTCTAGGAAGTTTGGAGGTCAAATCAACATCTTGGGCCATTTTCATGTTCCTCAAGATGTTCCTGATTGGTTGATGTTGTTGCCATGTGGTGGGGTGCATTTGTGGTGGGATTGTCATTTGCATGAGGGAGTGTGCTTGTTCTGGGACAATGTTTATTTGGGTGTCTAAGTCTCATCAACAAGGATGTTAAAATCCAAGGTTTTCCAGCAGAACACCACATATTACCAATATGATCAATGTTATTCACTTGACCTGTCAGTGGTCATAATGTTGTGGCTGATCAGTGTATACAGTCAATGGTTGTAAGAGTTTTCTCTTTGTGACCCCCTCAGGGCCTCTCTTATATTCCTTTGGAGTGAACACTAGATTGCAAACCAGACCCCTAAAGCTTTCCTGATCATTTTCTGAAGAAAGTTTTAAAAACCACATCTCATGAATAGTTAATAATAATGAGTCTTTCAAGTGCCTGATTGCAAAGGATACTAATTATCAGTATAAAAGCAAGTCAAAAGTCCTAATATCGTTACAGTTTTTACACATTTTTCCTGTTTGTTGGTTGACTTACCTTTACGTTCTCTTACCAGCTACTCAGCATTTTACTGAAAGATGTTGGAATAGTTCATTGAACTTAATTACAAAAAAGCATTATATCCATTGGGGGGATGTTTTTGCTGTCACTTTGTAATTTTCAACTCTATATTTAAACATTATTATATAAATATCTTAGAACAAGATGATGGATTCTTCTGAACGGCTACATATAAGCTAAATTAAATTACTTTTTCCTAAAAAAAACAACAACTTTGTTTGAAGGACAAAGCAAACTTCACACTCCATCATCTTGACATTTCCAAGCCAAGAAAATGTATGTTTCTGTTAGTGTTTCCACTTGTGAGGACATATTACCTTTAAATTCACAGTACCTGATTATTCTCATCTAGAGAAGTAGTCCATGTACTGTCCTGTAATTTTAATATTCGTTGTTTCTTGAAAAAATTTAATTTTTCTTCCCAGTGAGGTGACTTCCTGCCATAATGATGACATGTTTAAGCAGCAAATTAAACGTGCACATCTGGAAATGGCTGAACTCTAACACAAAACCCCTTCACACCTCCTAGAATCACAAAGAACTGAAAGCCAGTGGGTCAACATAACCTGATTTGAGATATTCAGATCGGCTCTCTCCGTTTGCGTCACATGTGTCGAAAATTACATTTGAATCAATCTGCGCTCCTCTTCACTCGCACTCGGCAATCAGCTCCCTGACTCAACCTCCCTCCAAGCTCAATAATAATCTGATTTCATACATATCTTCACCTTGCTGCAAGGACGCTCTCCGCAAGAAACCCAGAAAGGTTTTTACATACATTAGAATACAAGGCGCCTCGTGGCTTAACATCTTTGGTTATGAAAGCGGCGGAAATGTGATTCAAGGAAAACAGTGTCAGTCAAGTGTATTGTCTGTGATTGGGTGAGTGGTGTCTCTCTTGGCTACACAATGCCATATGGATTATATTTGCATTCGTCCCCTAGAGATCTTATTCGCAGCCAAAACAAAGACAAAAATCCAGGAGGCTTTTCAGGCAGATGGGAAATACTATTTTAGAAGTGTGGCTTATGAGTGATTTTTTTTAAATGAATGGCACACTGAATGTTTACATCTGATATTTATGTCTAATAAAACATAGTTTTATGGCTCCCAGAAGACACTCCAAAATAAATACACATCATACTTAGAATAGAATAGGTGTGGAATGAGCTGTGAAACTTTAAAGCAGAAAAAATAATTCTGGTGTGTTTGCTTTTATATTGATTCATACGTTTATGTCTTCTGAAAAAACACCTGCAGCCAACCAAATACTGAAAGCATGAACGTGGAAAGACCACAATAGCCTTTTGTGTTTTTCTGGTTACTTTGGGAATATAAAATTTAGTATACTGAGCAATGACTGACAACATTAATAACCTCTGAGCCAGACTTTCTCCTAGAGACTGTGTTTTGGCTGAGTGATGGTTGTGTTCTATGTACTGTGACTTGTAGTTGGAGCATGTTGGTCCTCATGTGCTGTTTGCAGCCAGTAGCAGTTGTTCTCGTTCTCATCTGCGCCAAGGAAAACATCCAGGCCGCATTCACTAGTGCTTCATAAAAACTGCCTTCATTTAAATGTTACAGCCATTAACTAGATGCAGAAGCATCCAGAAGCCTAACAATGCTTCCTTTCTTCATTTCTACTCATTGGCATACTGCATATCGACTGTATGTGCAAATTATAAGAAAATGGAGGATAAGTGTCTTTTTAAAATCACATTTTCAAAAATAACACGTGGAAGTGTTTGGATGGGATTAAACAGTGTGTCTGTCTGCTTTAAAGTAACATACAGGTGCTAAACATCTGATCATCATCCTAAGAATAGTCTGCTATGTACACTTTTTCTTAAAGGCCTACAGTAGCACTATGTAGAACAAAGCCTCTTCTTTATTTCCATGTTTTTCAAATGGACTAAACCTCAGTGTTTCGTGTCATTTCACAGCTGAGATAGCATAATATCACTTATGTAGCCATCCGATGAAAATTTAAAGATGTTCTACAAAGAACAGACATAACATTATGAGGGGTAGCAATGGTAACAAGGAGAGCAGCAGTTCAATGCATGCTTGGTTATTGATCTCTCTGTTATTGATAAGGCATCTTCAGTCAGAGCTTTCTGAGAACCATCTTGAGTTTCTCATAGCAAATTGATTTTCCATAGTAATGACATGTGCAGCACAGGACAGTATTTCTGAAAGGTTAAAGGGCACTAATGCTAAACTACATACTACATTTCAGGGTTTTATTATATTAATATCACATACCTTTTTTTACATGATATATATAGATTCTTTTGTGAACTTGGGGAGCTCCCCTCAGCTGAAATTATATCACCAACATTCACCCACCAGCTGACAGCACTGTTGCCGAGAGCTGATTTTGAAAAAATAGCACCAAACTCCATAACATCATCTTTATGTGTCAAAGTCTGCAAAGAGCAGGAGAAAGAAGGAAGAAAAAAAAGGTAATTAACAACACTGAGATTCACTCCATTAAAGACACAGTGACTGGTGTGTAATAGAAGGCAGTGGGGAGGAAGATGGATAACGGGGGAGTGTTGGGAAAGGCAACGGAAGGAGCGGCAGACATCAGCCATTACTTCATTACCATTACTCTCGGTGACTCTGGAGCTGATGAATGAAGGATCTCATTACAGGCGGAGGGAGGGAATGGAAGCAGGATGGAGAAGTGTAGGAGAAGATAAAAAAACAGAGAATAAACAACAACCAAAAGCTATTATTTCAAGCTGAAAGAAGGACTTTCTCAGACTGGTTCCTTATGATAAAATGCCTGCAAAACATATACAGCAGCAGCGTCGGTTTGCTGCATGTTTTATATTGTCTCTCGCGTATGCAATCAAGTGTGACCACCCATGTCTAGACTCAGATCAAACAGTGAGAATAAACCACCTGGAGTTTTTTTTTTCCACATCTCGCACAATGCAAACACCATCCACTTTCCAGTAGGTCAGGCAATTTTCCCTAAGCAAATCAGATGCATTGTTTGTTCTGCCGACATAATCACTGGGAACCGACCACACCTGTTACACAATGTATGAAGTGGGGAAAAGGGGTTGTCACTCTGCAGGAACACCTAGCAACAAGAGGTGATCGGTAATCAGTAGAGAGAGGCCTGACGCAGACGCACGGACGTGATAGTGTGTTTTAAATAATGTGTCTGAGTGACGGAGAGGCTCCTGGATGATCCTAAGTGTCCTGATAGCCGCAGCGTATCTCTCTCAGGAAATGGAAACGCTGGTTGGAAAGGGCTGATAAACAAGCGAGGCCTTTTGTGGTCATTAGAGGACAGAATTAGAAAGTCGCTCCGGCCAGAGGTAATGGTCATTGAAGTGAGCTGTTCAGTCGCTACGATTTTTCCATGCATGCGTCACCAGCTTACCTTTAAACAGACACCTTCTTCCAAATAAATCATTGGTTTTATACAACGATCAGGCATAACATTATGACCACCTGCCTAATATTGTGTTGGTCCCCCTTATGTGGTCAAAAATGCCCTGAACCATTGGGCATGGACAAGAGGACCTCTCAGGGTGTCCTATGGGGTCTGGCACCAGGACGTTGGCAGTGGATCCTTTGGGTACTCTGGCTTGTGCAGTAGGGCCTCTGTCAATCAAACTTGTTCCACTGCATCCTGTTGATGCTTGATCAGAATGGGGTCTAGGAAGTTTGGAGGTCAAATCAACATCTTGGGCCACTGTCATGTTCCTGATTGTTTGATGTTTTTGCCATGTGGTGGGGGCATTTTCCTGCAGGGGTAGGCCAGTGAAATTTGGGATTTCCATTTGCATGAGGGAGTGTCCTTGTTCTGGGACAATGTTTATTTGTGTGTTTAAGTCTCATCAACACGGATGTTGAAATCCAAGGTTTTCCAGCAGAACATATACACATAGTACCAATATGATCAATGTTATTCACTTCACCTGTAAGTGGTCAGAATGTTGTGGCTGATCAGTGTATGTTCAGTGTGTCGTGACTCACTGCTACCCAGAAATCCTCTTTACAGTTCACATGCAGGTGATGACATTTACCCAACTGAAGGGAAGTTTACGAGAAAAGAACAGCGTCAAGATAATGGGAAAGCTTTCCAGAAGTATACAAAATAAATGAAAACAGGCCGATTTTTTCGCAACAGTGGAAATTCTGTTTATGTAGTGCTAATTTGCAACAGCAAATACATTTGGTAGGAAGCATAATGCCCTTCACATTATGATTTCTATCTACATAATGAGGAAATGTTCCTAATTAACATCTCTGGCTTTGGCAGAAAATGTTTCAGCAAATTGATCACCAACATGTTTAATTAGTTTTTTTGCTCGCGCAATATCAACTTAATCATGGATGCATTTTTTATGTTTGTGCCACTTGCATCACTTAAGTTAAGATTCTATTTGTTTCATGCTTTTTTTTCTGTGCAACATGAGCCAGAATTGTACTTTTCTGATGAGAGCTTGGTTGGATATTCTGGTGTGTTATGATCATAGCGGCTAACGTCGCCGTAAGCAGCTATAGCTCCGAGCTAGAAGAGATGAGGAGCAGCTTTTTCCTCTTTCAAGCTTCCCCCAGACTTTTTTTTTCCATTTCCAAACTTGTGATCTTCAGCCGCAACCAACCGTGACTCCAATCAGCTCACTTGAGAGAATTTGTCAGATTTCACAGAGCAACCTCTGGAGCCACAGGGGGCTTTACACAACTTTTCCACCCTTTTTTTCCCCACACATGCAGCTGTACAGGACTCCTCAAGTTCTGTAAACAGACTTTGATGAGAGAAACTAGTGGAGTTTCCCTTTTAAGGATTGAAAAATCAGGGATGTGTTTTCATTATGAATATTTAACCAACACTCTTGTGCTTTTGTTGTTGAAACCTAATCACAAGTAGAATTTAGAATCCTGGTCTATGCTAAGTTTTGTCCACCCTGGCCATCTCCCAATGCAATTACACTTGTACTTTACACATCGAACCAACCAAATTAGCCTGCATTTTTCTGTTCTTATCTGTTGTGTTTTGCTCCTAAGTTGATTCTGCTGTATTGCTGTGAGCCAGGATCTGAGGGTAGTAACGCCGAGTTCCTGCTGAGGAGCCTGAGCCTGGGCTTTTTATATGGCCTGTAATGATGCAGTTCTGGCTCGCTGACACCTGATAAACTCGACTCCCGAAGAGATGAAGGTGCGGACATGATATGAGGCGGGAGCCGCTCCTCTGGACATGCAGCCCTGCACATTCATCTGTATGTACGATTCAGTATGAACTGCTTGAATTATAAATGGAGAAACTCGCAGCCTGGAACACATGCAAAACCAAAACCAAACACCCAAATTTATTAGACCAAGTGCTGGTAGGCCTCCCTTCAGTCTGAGCTATGTTTTTATGACCAGTGGAGCCTTTCCCATCTGCAGGGTCTGTGGTAAAAAACTGTTCACTGTGTCAACATTTGCAAAACACAAGTCAACCGTTTCTGTATCACCAAGGAAGGAGCACCTTCTGTCTAACAGCCTCGGTCATAGGTCAGAGTTTACTGTCACAGCCGTTGGTAAACAACAGTTACACTCCGAGAGGTAACAACACTGCTCGTTAGTTTCTCAGTGCAGGATGGTGTTTTTCCATTTGTGAGTGAAAAAAGGTGGATGATTGTGTCTGCAGAGGTTAACATTTCCACAAATGTGCTCAAGATCAAGGCACTGGATCGCAAAATGTAGTGGGATGTTGCAAAAGAGACTCCTTACATGAACTGAATCCCTTGTTTTTTACATGAACCCTCAGCTTTGAAAGGTAAATAGTGTCATTTTTGTGATTTCTCTAGAGTCAGAAACTCTAAAAGCAAATAAAGTGTTATATTTTCAGCTTTCATGTGTGACATGCCGTTCCATCACAAAACAGAATCTATATCAAACCAAATCTAGCTTAAAATCATGATCAAATTCATCAAAATCATTTTCTTCTACATGACATTTTCAAAAATTCACCAAAAATGAACTGTTTGGGGTGTTCACATTCTGTAAAAAACAAGAAATTCTACCTTCCTTGGTGCCATCATCAAGCTCTTGGTGACTCAGCTGTGTCCAACAGTCACATGACAACAATTCAGTACATTTTTGACTGAAATGGGTTGAACTGCAGGCTGTGCATACAAAGAGCAGATAGGAAACAAGTATGGAAACAAATTCAAAATGTAAGCAGTAAGATATCTATAGTATGTATAGGACCACTATTTTTTCCCCCATTAGTAACACCAGTGGGCACTTGGAAAATTGTTAGCGTTTAAAACCTTGATTTTTTAAATTTCTTTTATTCAGAAATTATTATTTTTTTTCTTTTTTATGATTTAAGCATTTTACCTGTGTCATCCTGCACAGAAGACATTTCTGAGTTCTCTCTAATCTCTCCATGGCTGTATTATTTCCATAAAAGACATACAGGACCAATATTGTGTTGAAAAATTGGTACGAATGTGACAGAAGCAAAACACTCCCATAACCTGCTTGGGGCTCAGAGGGTTAAGTCTTCTCACTAAACTCCTAATAAACCAATGTGTGCAATTAAGCAATCAGGGATTAAGTGTCAAGTAGATCTTAAAATGACTCACTAAAGGACAAAAGAGCACTAGACTCTCTACCCCCACATCTTCCCAGCCCATCCTGGGACACCGGCCAATATTTTTCAACCATAATCCTCCTCCTTAAACCTCCAGGCTACTGCCGCTCCCATATGACACAGAAATACTGTATGTAAGGATTTTCAGCGTTGTGCAAATAAACAACAACAATGCAACGTCCTCTACGGGAAGCGAGCGAGGAGGTTATAAATAGGAATATAAGGGGAAGTATGCAAATCGTTACCGAAGGAGCTCACTGTACAAAACACAAGGAGCACTTGCACGTCCTGCACATCATCTGCTTTTCCCTCTGTGGTGGAAGTGAATTTTATGGCTGGAAATGATTAGAGATCATACTGCTCTAATCTGTTTTGAAGGATAAGAGCTGGGGTTCTTAATATTGTAAAATCAGCAGGCATTAGTGGAGATGCCACATGAACAAATACCACGCCAATTGTCTTAGATTGATAAAGTGGGCTTCTAAGATGAGGGGAGGAGGGCAGGAAGATATGAGGACTAAAGGGGACTGGGTGGGATTTTAAATTGCCAGACCTTGTTAGGTGAAAGACCTTTTCTCTTGATGATTAAATGGCCCTCTATGGAGCAGCCCCTTGTAATGGAGATGTGCTGCTTTCCTGCTTCATACAGTTCATGTGTGTAAACACTGTACAAGGATGCTGCTTTCATCAGGCTCCATGTAAATGAATTTGGTCAATCCAATACATTTTTGCTATTTTCTTTATTTCCAATTAAAGTGATTCAGTGTTACATGTTGGTTCCACTTTGACCGGAAAGGGGAGACGTAAACCTTTCTCTACACCAAATAATAGTAACAAGAATATAGTCAGTCATATGTTGGTACCACATTAGAGTAACAAGCATCTAATAAGCCGTACTGTCAGTCGGTAACAGTGCATGTGTTATTCTTCCTTGTGTCATCCATCCCTCCCCGGTGAACTCTGTATGCCATTAAAGGATGGCAAGGCTGCAGCCATTAGTGTAACAGGATCAGACCACTGAGAGCCTCACAAACAGGCTACACACATGCATGTATGTGCTGCAGACGTTTGCTCAGTATCAAGAGGCCAGACGCTCCCTCTCAGAGACATACTAGAAACATTTACCACTGCTCCCCTTTCCTGGCACTTAAGTGGATACGTGCATGTGAGAGAGAATTCCTGACTGTTTGAGTTGAGAAAGAAGAAAAGGGGGGATCAGAATCCAGCAGCAAGCATCCACCCCTGCAGCCCACTTTCTTGGCAGGAACCGAGAAGAGAAGAGAAGAGAAGAGAAGAGAAGAGAAGAGAAGAGCAGCAGAAGCAGCAATCCTGTTCCCCCCCAATGTCACCCACACAGCCCCTGCATTCTGTCTCCCAAAGGAGAAAGCGAAAAAATGGAAGTCTCCTTGTTTTTCCTGCTGTTTTCCTACCCAGGAGGCAGCGCTCACAGCCAGCCGCATCTCTTCCAGTAAGCTATAATTATCACCAAACTGACGCAGATTACTGGAGGAGGGAGAGAGAGAGAGTGGGAGAAACAGCTGTGAGGGTTTCAAACAATGGCGGAGAAAATGATAGGCTTGATATTGAGGTCACATAATAAAGGCAAATAGAGCTTAAATGAGTTGATTCTATGGTTCACAACACATTCCCTGCGCCCAGCCAATAGAGACAGAGGGGGGTTTTGTCCTTGGCTGCTATTAGCATTTTGTACAAGATGTGCTGCAGGTAATTACATTCCCTATTGAAAAACACTTGAATAGTTTGAACAGGCCGAGCAGAGAGAATGAGAAGCGTCGTTATCGCTTTCTGTTGTGCCCCAGTAATGAAATTGCAGCTGATTGAATTAGCGGTATGATGGACGATTCCTCACTCCGGCCTTTAAGGCGTGGGCGGGCGTGACCAAATGGGCTGTGGGCCATATTTGGACAGCTTTGGGCCAAACGGTGTTGTGTTTCTATGCGGCTCGTGTAACACGGGGAGGCCATTTGCTGGGGATCAGGGATGTTGTGAAAAATGATCTGGGAAGGATTGTGTCGGCTCTGGAATGAAACACATATGGTTCGGATACACAAAGCAATCGTGCGGACAATGAACCACTCACAGATGCAGGTCAAAAACACAAAGACACACACATCTATGGCTCCTAACTTCACGCCCACATCATCTGTCCAATCACTTTTTAACGCATGTTTTTCCTCAATCACCTTATCAATCCTAAACACCAACCCTCCCTCTATCCTCCTCTGCACTCCATGGTAAACACACATCAACAAGAAGTTGTTTTTCCACAGCAGGCCCTGTGGCCACTCCCCTTCTCTCCTATCACCAGGTATTTCTGGATCCTCATTGGTCACCTGGGGAGAGAGATTGCAACACCTCCTGTCAGGTTCAGTGACCTCCGCTCCCCGAGTTACTATGAAACATCAACATCTGACGTATGACTCAGAGGGAAGTCAGCCGCTGTGACTAATGGTGCTTTTCTAAAAGCTACTTTTTAGCAGAGCTGCAGGAAGACATGCAGAAATACACACAACACTGTGCGAGTGTGTTGATGTGATGCAAGTCTTCCTGTTTTCACATGGTGATCGTGGAAAAGTTGCACATTCTGCTCGTCAACTTTCTGTTCTGTCCAAACCAAAGCATAAAGAAGGACTGTGTGTGTGTCGCATCAACCTATTTAATGAAAACAAGTGTAGAATATACAGGTGTGATGCTCTGTTGGCACCCTTAGGGTTGGAAACCGCCAGAATTCATTTGTACCAAGATTCACCTGGGAATGAGAAGCAACACAGCTCTCATAGGATCGATATGTGTGCGTGTGTGTGTGTGTGTGTGTGTGTGTGTGTGTGTGTGTGTGTGTGTGTGTGTGTGTGTGTGTGTGTGTGTGTGTGTG
>OMNN01030117.1:6434-21941 GCA_900302755.1 Chromis chromis
GCAATTAATCTGCTGAAATAAAAATACCTTTTTTTTGTTGTTGCTTTTTCTTATTATTAATTTCTTAACCTTTCTTTACCCAAAGCACCCTCTTTACCCTAAACTGCAGGAAACTGCACTCTTGCAGTAGGACATAAGACATCCCTTAACTAAAAACTAAAACCATGTATTCTGTTTTTTGTTTTTTTTAAGTATTTATTTCATAAGAATATAAGATTGTAATTTAAAGATTAGAATCAATTTCATCATCTCCATTTGCAATCTGTGAAATCAGTTTTTGAATTTTGACCTGAATATTTTTTAACTTAATAGATTTAATTATTCAGGACATCTGAAGAAGATGGTGGCATCAAGTCTGAGGCCTCGAAACTTATAATATATTATATAATAATATATAATAAACAAACAAAACAGTACAAACACTAATTTTAAAACCTGAGGTCATCCATTACGCCCATAAACAAATAACAAATAGGTCATAGCTGTACTCAAACTTGCTCACTTCAATTAAATGTGACAAAGGTATAAAGTAGCATTTTGTGTGTGGTATTGTGAACAACTGAACCTGGATTTGCAAACACATCATGTAGTGGGCTGACTGGCATGTGACAAAGTATCATGTGACAGTCCATTAAGGAACTAATTGAAAAATGATTGCTGAAAATTTACAGTAAGAGCTGCTTCCATGTTAGTCCTCATTGCTCACACACACTATGGACTGCTCAACTTCCTGCCATACAATTTACTTTCACTGTTTTTAAATTCCATACAATGAATGTATTTATTGTTCTACCTATTTGGAGCAAAAAGCTCATTCATTCAGTAAAAACTGGGAAATCTTTGGGGGAAAATGTGTAAACTTTCCATACAAGGGGAGCTGTGAGCATGATCACATCTTCTTTCTGCACCGTCTCTCATGTTTCATGACCTGGATACCACTCATTATTTATTTATAACCTGAACTCTTTGTGCAAGGTGAGCTTGAATGTAAGAATATAATTGAAGCACAAGAGTTGAACTTGAAGCTGTTAGACTCCATGTTTCACGTTACCAGTTGGCACCCACTTGGTGAGAGAGTCACACACCCTGTGAGAATTTGACTTCATGTGTGTGTTTCTCAGACTCCTGAAGGGGTAGTGAGGAAAGTCGAAACGGCAACACCCTGCAGGGAGAACAGACAGAGTAAACAAGAGCTGTGCCGCTTCACCTGCTGCATCCACGGCACTGACATCCCACTAATGATCTCATCAACATCCAGCACAGTAGAGATGATTACGCAGGGAAAACTTCACATCAACGAGGAAAATGTTGAAGGTAAACACTTTATATGATCTTTTAAAAGGTTATTTTCACATTTTGAGTATCATTATATGTAAAATGTTTTTCCCTTCTTGACAACTTGCTCACCAAGGATACTAATTTAGATGAAGAAGCCTTAATTAATTAGAGATACTAGATTTATTAAAAGGCCCCAAAAGAGTTGATTTTAAGGGACCCTGAACCCATTTTTGTCAGAAAATTGGCCCTCTGACACAACATTACTGTCTTTTGCTTGCAATGTTTATTATTACATTTATAAAGATTTTAAGATGCAATAAGTAAAAGAACTACTGGTATTTAAGGAGAACGGAAGAAGGGAAGAAAAGGGTCTAAACATGAAAGCAATGATTTGAAATAATCAAGTCACCACTTCCTGTGTATGAATGTATTAGTATGTCTTCAGCTTTTTCCAATAACTGTTTGGTTTCATTGACATTCGTTTACAGCCTTACATTCACCTTTAATGAGACAAGCATTATTCATCATGCTTTATACTTACTGGTTTCAACCTCCCTTCCCAGATCATACTTCAAAAATATAATCTATTAGTTTGTAAATTCACATCAGATCCCGACTTGGAAAATTTGCATGCTCCGTTTGACTTTTTTTTTTTTTTTGACAGCACTCAAGTAATTTAGTGTTGAGACACTTTGTCAAATAAACATTTAGTCTGTGAAGAGAAAATTCTGAAAGTTTTGTTTGTCCATGTTTGCATGGTTAACTTGCTCAAAGTGACAAACATTTGTTGAGTTTAGCTTGTCAAATTTTGGGGTTTTGGGAAACCTGACATCACAGTGTTTTAAAGATGATAAATCAATAATAACACTCGAGACACTAGAGATTATTTACATCATTAGTGACAAGTGTGGATCCACAGGAATGTTTTAGTGTTTAATGATGGCAACAAATTGCCTTCAACAACTTTCAGTATGAAATTTAAATGCTCACACGTGTGGAACAAATGTGTCATGGCAAATATGCAAAATACTGCACCTGCACTCCAAACCTGACAAGTGTTTCCTCTCTCTCTCTACAGATAAAAACTCAGGGAGATTACAATGTTGTGGTTGGCTGTTGGTAATGGTATCCTTCATCTTTGCAGTACTAACCTGCCCGCTTACAATATTTCTGAGTGTTAAGGTAGAGTATATTTTCATGTGTACTCATTAGGATTTGATCACTAGTTGCTTTTGAAATCATAGATTGCATTTAGTTCATTGATTTTGCTGCAAATGATGAGGTGATATTTCTCCTCACACTGATTTGTTTTTTGGTCTCTGCATGGTTGGTTGTCTCCAACGGACAGATAGTGAAGGAGTATGAGCGAGCTGTCATTTTTAGACTTGGCCGGATTGCAGACAGCAAACCTAAAGGGCCAGGTTTGTGATTTAACACCTAACATAGGTACACCGGGGGAAAGCCATTCCAGAAACTGGTTTCCTGGCTGAAAACGTCTGCTTAGAAACTGTGTTCCAAATTATAATCTTATTGATGTTTATCCCTTTCCAGGACTCTTCATGATTTTGCCCTGTACTGACACCTTTGTGAAAGTAGATCTGAGAACTGTGTCCTTTGACATCCCTCCACAAGAGGTATGTCTCAAAGTCTCCTGTTTCCCAGTCTCTGTACGCTTCTTGGGTGAACTGAATAGTTTTAGCATCATGAAATGATATCTTATCCTTTACAGATCCTAACCAAGGACTCAGTGACAGTGTCTGTGGACGGTGTGGTGTATTTCCGTATATACTGCCCCATCTCAGCTGTGACCAAAGTGTCCAACGCACACTCATCCACACGACTTCTCGCTCAAACCACTCTGAGGAATGTGCTTGGTACCAAAAACCTTGCAGAACTTCTGTCTGACAGAGAGGGTATTTCAGTCAGCATGCAGGTGAGGTGAAAATACTGGAAGACCTGTAATATTTAAGGACGGGTTGAAGACAACAACTCAAGTTTGGCTGTTAAAATTCTCTCTGATGTTGTTGGGGCAGCAAAACATAATTATTAGGTCAACTAGTGACGTCTTAGCCTTGACTCAAACAACCAAAGACAAACACAATTTATAGCTTGCACAGGCATCTTTGTAGCTATTGTGTTTATGTTTAAAGGATGACAATTTACCTCATTACCCTCCATATATCCTTATAGTGCTGTGTTTGTTTTGTCTAACTGTAGAATTTACAGGAAGACATTAGCAGTGAGGAAAATTGAGAAGAAATGCTCGAAAAACAAAACAAAAACGCAGATAAGTGAATGAGCGCTAATTCTGGTGTAATCTGCTACTTTTCGGCTGCATTAGCTGTATGTTTTGGCCCCTAGAGGGAAGAAAAACAACTGCAACAATTTTCTTATAAGGTTAAGAGCAGTGAGATTGAACCAGAGAACAGATGTAACACAAAACCAAATTAATAAGCTAAAGCAGACTAAAAAGCTCCATAGACCTGAAGAGTTGGGTGTTAAGTTTCATCGTCATTTGATTTGTTGTTTATTAAAGTGTAACTGTTGGATGGTTCTGTGTAACTGGAGTGTTTTCTGTTAAATATCACTCTGCAGGAATCCCTGGACGAAGCCACCGATCCATGGGGCATAAAGGTGGAGCGTGTGGAGATCAAGGATGTGAAGTTGCCTCAGCAGCTGCAGCGAGCCATGGCGGCCGAGGCCGAGGCCAGCCGGGAGGCCAGGGCCAAGGTGAGGAGAGCAATGGAGGATTTACTTTCATTTCCATTTCATGTCCTCTTACCATGAAAAAGAAAGAATAGTGAGGGAGCATGAGTAGAAATAATGTTTGCCTGTGTTTCAGATCATTGCTGCAGAGGGAGAGATGAAGGCCTCCCGGGCTCTTAAAGAAGCTTCTATTGTGATGGCTGAGGCTCCTTCTGCTCTCCAGCTGCGATACCTGCAGACTCTCAACACCATCGCAGCAGAGAAGAACTCCACCGTCATCTTCCCTGTGCCTATAGACATGCTGCAGTCTTTTATGCAGAGAAAGTGAGGAATCTTATAGCCGCAAGTTTCAGACAAGCTAAATTAACTCAGATTTGCACTGATATTACTGTTATTAATACAGCTAGAAAGCTTCAGTGGCATCTCTTGTAGATGCGATCTTAAAGTTCTTGTGTGTTCACTGAATTATTACCAGTGAAGTTTCCCATATTTTGCTAAGAAAAAAGAGCTCTGTAGCATAATTATATATTTACATGTATACCCACATTAAATCTCATATTTGTACACTTATTATGTATACTTAGTGTGATTTAATACTTAAATACAAAGTGCAACAAATACAGTATAGACATAAATTCTTATCATTGACCACAATATTTTTAACCAGCTAAGCTACAGTTGCAGTTCTGGGGGATTTGAGGACAAATTAATTAATAAATAAATAAATGAAATGCACAAGAAATGTAAAAAAAAAAAAATAAAAAATAGTGCACAACAACTTCATGAAGACATGCTTTCATATAAACTCATCCTGTGCATGAATTTCTGAAATACTGAACACAATCCTTTACAACGCAAGTCCTGTAAACAATCAACCGAAGTCACGACATCCACGTGATGCACCAGCCTTCCTCCTCTGACACTGAGATGTAAACTGTAAACAAAAACTCTTATTCTAGTGTCGCACAAACATTCAGTAAATGAGTACAAGGTCATGTCCACAGGACACAGAGGCAATCAGTGCAATCGCAGTACCTGATGGAAAGAAACGTCTTTTCCACTTCCTTTTAGAACAAAGCCACCAGCGAACAAGTTAAACATAAGAAACTTGTCCTAACAGTAAACGCAACTCACCTACAACCAAATCCCTGTGTGAGCAGGTTTTTACATTTTATGTCTGAGGGATTAAATAAAAGAAATATGGCTTTATTACAATAAAATATTAATGTAATAAAACTCTATTTCAGCTTATTTTAATACATTTCCTGACTACACTACACTCTTTAAGTATTTTTTACACACTCTTTACATCCAAATAATGTTGTACAAAGGATGTTTCGCAAAGCAGACCTTTGAGATGAGCGGTTATGTAAACATAGAATACAAAAAAAAATGTTCTGGCAGTTGCTTAATTCTCCTCAAGACCTGAGATTATTCCCTACAATGAGAAATGAGGTAACATTGCAATCAGGTTTTCAAATGATTTAGCAAATTTTGGACGACAGGAAGTCAATCGGAGGTTCAACTGGAGAATACAAGTTTGGGTGCCATTTAGATTTAGTTTTTCTGTGATGAAGACACAGAAAACTTTTAGCAACGCAGAAAACAGCAACAACTCCAGGCAGCTGTTAGAGCACTGAGAGTGTGCTCCTAATGAGAAGAGAAAGAGAAAAGAAACTGTTACTGTGTAGATTAAAATGCAATGGGACAGATTTACATTTTGCAACGTCTGCACCATTCATGGCTGATTCCGCAGCTATTAGCTCCATAGAAATGACAGCTACAGGACATAATGAACTGCTGTGTTGAATGAGTTCCTCTTTGGTGGTTTCTACAGATCCTGCACTTTTATTTCTTAGGAAATGATTATATTTTCTTAACCCAACCGAAGGCGAGGGACACTTAGTCTGAAATCTATAATACAATGACTATTTCTTGATTTAATTTTAAATAGATCCTGTTCAGTTTTATTAGAAGTAAGATTTAACTCGTGGTGCCCCTTTGCCCTTCCACTCCATATCATCATAATGTCTTTAATCCTAATGTAAAGTTCATCATAACTGGAAGACAGACCATGCTTTAAAGAGAGCAATACCTGTACAATTTACAGTTTTTCTGTAATAAATAATATAGTTACACCGTGTTGGCAGTTCAGTGGATTTATGATTTGTTATGATAGCTAGCTGTTCAAGAAGACAGTAGGGTGGATGATTGAGGTTTAAATGGCTAGGCAGTCATTCATACACTCCCAGTATATGAAATATATTTGGCATGAAAAGGTTAACATGCCACAGAGAAGAATCCATACTTTCAGAGTAACTCACTGTAGGTAGTTTTGTGATTTTTTTTAACCCAAAGTATTGCCTGTGCCCTGGTAAACGTTGCTGGTGGGAGAGAATGGACGGCAAAAAGGCGCTTCTTGTGTTTGTCGTTTGCACTTCTGATGTTCACTATGTCTTGTTCATTCGTCATCCTGAGCGCTGGATGAGAAGATGGAAATGCAGATGGAGGCAAAAACATAGAACCGAGGCACCGTGACTTTGATTCTGCTCTCTGAAATCTACAATGACCAGGTTTTCCATGTAACCGGAGTATTGCAGTGCTTCTGTTTGTGGGGCGTTGGTGTGGAATAGAAAAAACGTGGAGAATTCCCTCTTGAATAATAAGAGGCGTGATCATTAATACAATTCGTTGGGTCAAAGGTTAAAATTCCTGGGGTTCAACTTTGGAAATGCATCACATTTGTGTCCTTCCCGTTTAACTGAGAGGAACATTCAGTTTTTAATTCAGTTTTTTTTTTTAAATCAGGGTGTCTGACACCAAATTAAAAGAAAGCGTTTGATAGAGGAGCTTCCATGAAAGTGTCATTGATGGTAGGAGTGTGGGCGGGCGGGGGAGCCTGGGCCGGAGGGGGGTCGATGGATGGGCGAGGAACTGGGGGACATGCGAGGGCTCAGTTCGCCTGTCTGCAGACGCCACAGCAGCTCCTCGTTGGTGCGACTCAGACGCTTCTTCTCGTTGCTCTCCTTCTCCACGTTCACTTGCAAGTTGGCGTTTTCCTCAGAGAGTTGCCTGAGGAGGAAAAGGGAAAAGAAAAAGTTACAGGTGGAAGGACAAGTCTTTGCACATTGGTGTATTTACCTAAAACTGTGCAGATACAGGAAATCATTGCTGCCCACTGCAATAACTCTGTTTAACTCCTAACCTCTGGCAGGCAGAGAGCTCTCAGCACTCTCTGCTTTGTAACATCTTTGTTGTTGTTGCAGTTATCTGTTTTTCTGCTTGCACATGTTGCACTGCTGTTTACAGGACTTCATTTCCTCATTCACTGTATATTTTTATTATTGTTAGCATTTGACACTTTATGGTGCATTTTTCAATTTAGTATATGTTTTATTCATAGTATATTTTACACCTCATTGTGCATTTTGTATCTTAGTATGTTTCTATTATATTTTTCTATAGTGGTGGTGGTCACTTTACTCTTTATGCTTGCTACTGTAACAACAGTATTCCCCTTGGGGATCTATTCTATTCTATTCTAATCCTTCATATAAGGTTTGTCGTATTTCTGGGAAATGTATGACATCACTAAATAGAGGTGAAGAAGTTAACAGAAAGCATGGTCACCAAATAAATTATTTACAAATGTAACTTGTGAATTACTTCACCGATTCTGCAGAGTGTGAATATTTTAATAGCAATGCTTTGCAGCATTTGGGCTGCAGGCCTGTGATAAGCAAGATTATTTTAATTAAACTGGAAATAGTCTTTTAATTCCTGCTTCTGCTTCAGAGCAACAGGTTGCATCATCAGCTCAAAACCTTCTGTCTTCAGTCAGCAAAAACCTTCCTAATATGTAAAGTACTGTAAGTAATATATCCAAAATTACAAAGACTTCTCAACTAACTAGATTCACATTTCCTGGTCTGAACTAAGTTTTGAATCTGCACCAGTCTGCATTTAAACTGACCTGGACACAGCAAGATTCTTGTCTATCCGTTCCTTCAGGTCTTCGTTCTGCTGCTGTAACACCTGTACTCTCTCCTCCAGGTACACATTCTTTTCAGCCTGCTCAAAAACACAGGTGAAAAGGTGGACAACATTAAATTCTTCAAATGATGAACGGCAGTCTAGAATGAGTGAAACAGGGTTTGATGCTAAATGATGTGCGTTTGCAAATAAAACATTTGTGGGAGTCAAGACGGTGTGTAAATGGGAGGGCTGCAGTATTGATGTACTCAAATGTACAACTTTTATTAGAGAGTTTAATCCTTTTAACTTCACATACAAACCAGCTTGAAACTTAACACCAGATTCCCTTTGATGCAAAGCTAAAGCAGAAACTTGAAGCCTACTATTTTCTCCAGTTCTGAAATCTTCAGGTCCTGCTGATGGATTTGTTGATTTTTCATCTCCAGAACTTCTTTCAGACTCTTCAGGTCCTCCTCAATGTGTTTATATGGAGCCAAAGCATCCTGGAAAAAGCAGCAAAAACCACAATCAATCTTTAAAATCCACTACTCCACTAATATTTTCTTTACCCTTAAGCTTTATGCTGCTACTGTCAGCAGAGCAATTAATGCATTGCTGTGTATTGTATCATTGTATCAGCAGTTACCACTATCTGCTCATCTGTGCTCTTGCGAAGAGCTTCTTCAAATCGCTTCGCTCGGTCTCTGAGGCTTCGGTTCTGAAACGTCAGCGTGTCCACCTGATCCTGGTGACCAGACAGATATTTACTTGTTAGTGTATGTCACTATCTGCACAATGTATCACACTGTGTATCTTAAAAGTGTATTTTAAAAAGAACGGCTAACCTGCAGTGACAGTCTGATCTTTTCAAACTCTTCTTCCAGAGATTTCCTCTGCTGTTCGTGGGCCATCTTCAAATCTGACATGAGAAAACAGAATATTATCATCGCTTTTGACAGATGGGTGAGTCAGCACAGGAGGGAAACAGGTTTTAAACATGGTGCTTACTCTTCACAGTCCTGGCATGCTCCTCCTGCAGAGTGGCGAGTGTGTCATTGTGAGCCGTCTCCATCTCCATCAAGGACTCCTCATGGTTTTCGCTCATCTCTTCAAGCTGCAGTCAAGATTTAGACAATTAAAAATCACAAAAATAACTTTTCACTGCTACCAACTGTTCACTGCTGCAGATACAAACATATATCCAGTACATACACGCATACACACCAAGATAAGGAAACATGTAACCATTCAGTTTTTTGCTAGACGAAACTGGCCGGCTCATATCAAGTCTACCTGATCCTGCTGTTTGAACCGTAGCTCCTCCAGCTCGGCTTGTTGTTGGGCCTGCAGGCTCTCGGTCTCGTCCATGTGCTTCGCCTTCAGCCGCTCCTCCAGCGCTCCCAGCTCCCTCTGCTGCTGGGCCCGCAATCCCTGCAGCTCAGCCTCGAAACGACGCTCCAGTTCCTCCTTCTCCTGCTGCAGTTGCTCCCAGTGTGCGACGCTGAAAGCTGGAACACAGCGTAAAAATGCAATTTACGTATTTCACCTGCTTCAGATTTAGGTCATGCACTAAGTACAAAAGAAAAGGACAAGCTATCTAAAAAAAAAAAAAAAAAGTTAATTTAGGGTTTTTTTCTTGCTTTATAGTGTTAAAAATCAAATAGTGTAACTTCATATGTAAATTTTGTGTTGTTTTGTTGTATGTTATTGCCTATTTACTTGAAAAATCTTGAAACATGTCAGCAGAGCAGCATTTCTACAGTCTCTGCTATATGTTGCTCACTATAGGACTAAATCCAGACCTCCATCAGCAGTGTGGACTCCCAGGGGTCACTTGTTCCTTCTGTCTCCTGTGTGCTGTGTAATTCATCATATGTCGTGAGCTGTGAGTGACTCACTACTTTCTGTCCTCCCTGTGGTGCCATATCTGTCACGCTTTACCCCACTTACCCACTTCATCCCTGATCCTGGCGAGCTCCAGGGACAGCTCCCTCTCCTTCACAATGGCACTCTCACTCTGAAATGCAAACACACACACACACACACACACACACGCACACACACAAGACACAGTAAAAAAAAAAAAGTAAATGTTTATCATTATGCAGTTCTCTGTGCTACATGCTAATGAAGGCTACAAGACTGCCAAGACAATCAGTGTGTCCTCAGGTTGAACTCTGCTAAGTCTTCTGTGGCGTTACCCACTTTGACTTGAGCTTCTTCCATGTCACATCCCAGTAAGCAGATAATCTTCCCACAACATTGGCAAACATTATCTACAAGTTCTAATAAGGTTTTAAAGAGAACATTCTAATGCTCAAAGAATGTTTAATGGTATTTCACATTTCAAATAATGTCCCCATAAGGTTTAAAGTTCATTAAGACAATGTTTTAATTGCAACATTAAGAGGATGTTTGGAGGATGTTCTCAGAGTTGTTTGATTGTGTTACATGATAACAAAAGATATCAAAAACATTCAGAAACCAACATTCAGAAAATGTTGTCAAGATGTGATGGAGGCCTCAGATGACAAAATGTTTTTTTTAAATAAAATGTTTCTCTAATCTGATTTTTTTATTTTTTTTTGGGGGGGGGGTTTCTTGCCTTTATTAGAGATGACAGGACAGTGGATAGAGTTAGAAATGGGAGAGAGTGGGGAAGGACATGCGGTAAATGGCCGAGGTTGGACTCGAACCCGGCACAGCCGCTAACTTTATCAGAATGTTCTGCAAAAACATTTAACTGGGATACAGTTCAGGTGAATTGGATGAGCTGAGGCTAACATAAATATGAGATGAAAATGTCCATCCAGGTACAGAAAAAACACAAGATTCATATCTACAATCTTAAAAAAAACAGATAACAACACTGATCCAAAGGGCTCTACTTTAAAAAAGACTATTTGTATGTCATTTTGTTTATGCACATATTGCAGCACTAAGAAACAAAAAATGAGGAGAGATGGACAAAGATGATTTAAATCCATGTTCCAACACAAAAGAACATCACTGTTAGATTTATTTGTTGATTTCTTTTACTAAAACTGTTGTTCCAACACATGTCACACGTGGAATAAAGCTTAGATTCAGACCATACTTATTGCTGTCATGCCACAGTACAGTTAGAACATGTTGGAACCAACCAGATCACATAATTAACTAAAAAAAACAGCAAAACAAAAACAAAACCAGCATCAGCAGTTTCTATTTCCTATCCTTGGGTTATAAATATGATATAAGCACAGAGAAGGTTATGATTCACTAATAAACATTAAATCACAATCAAAACTCTGTGGGCGTAACAACTTGGCACAATACGTGAGACTAAAGGTCAGCAATGTCATTACTGTCTATCATAGTAGATGTAGACTGTACAGTATGTGGGCTTCCTGGTGCTCACAGGTCACTGTGGATCTGGACAGACACAAGAAATGGTCACAAGAGTCTTCATTCATTGAAGAAAATGCTTATTTTCTGAGTAGAACAGCAATTTCAATGTATAGTCACAACCTGGTTAAAAAAAAAGCCATAAGTAGGGAGTCCTTGCAAGAGATTTACTTGGATGTACTGAAACTAAACTAACGCTAAACAGAAGTCCGTTGTGGAAGTCAGCAATATCGGCAGTTGTGAATGGATGAAGGTGCAGACAGAAAAGAAAGTTGATGCCAGGTGGAGACAGAGTGAAGTCATGCCACTTTTTATAGCTTGGAAGGCAAATGTCAACTGACTGCCTTCTCACACAGGCTCAGACCACATTCAAGACAGTGGGAGGAGCATCACAGTATCATCTATTTCATTATAGGTCACAATCATCAGGGGACTTAAATGGAGCAAGTAAGGGTCAATTTCAGCATTTGTTAAATTGTTTACAATGAAAATGTTGTCATGTATATGCAGGCCCTGTCTGGTATCCACTGGGGACTCCTCAATATTCAGCCCAGACAGTTAAATGTCTATTGATCACATCTCTAAACATGCAGTATAAAGGTGACGCACACTGTTGCTTGGAGATAAAGCAGAAATCATAAAGCGGTGCTCACTAGGAACTAGGAAACGCAGAGGGATGGAGAGAAGCAGGTGAAAAATGTATGAGATAGTAAACAGTATGTCTCGGCAGCAATGATGTCACCCGCTAAGAGGTTTTACAGTCATCAGAAAACACGGAGGTTCCTCAGGAGGGATGACACACGGTCAGGAGCTTTTTCATTTCCTTCGCCTGAGCTCTACCTCTGCTCCCACACATCAATCCCTGGTCCTGCCCTGACGCCCCCCACATTTAGATCTCCAGGGAGCTGTGTGACGTGTTTTCTAATTTTCACCAAGGCAACCTAATCCATTTTTAGTGCTGCAACCAGTGACTGTTTCCATTAGCTTTACACTGTTGATTATTTTTGCTTTTTTGTATTATAATTATTTGCGCTGGCATCAAATAGTGAAAAATTACCATTATAATTAACCAGAACCCAGGGATGACAACATCCAGTTGCTTGACTGGTCTAACCAAAAGTCTACAACTCAACAATATTCTATTTATAATGACACAATACAGAAAAGAAACAAATCCTCACATTAGAGAAGCTAAAGCAAGCTATTGTTGAGCACATTAAAACTCTTTATTAGAATATTAAAAACTCTAAGGTCTATTGCTTTAATTTAATTGATTATTCATTTCAGCACAGTTCATTTTAAAATAAACATTGCTTTTTATAGTAGGAGTGCTTATTCTCAAGGAGACACAGTAATGAGTTAATTAGCCTCTCCAAAGTCTGCACCCATGTAATCAGTCCAGTTTCAGAGGGACCATAAAAAGATTTGTGCAGCTGCTTTCTGTCCTGAAGAGATTTAACACATACGAAGCTGCAACTACACTAAAATTTTACAATGACAATGGAACTTTTTCTGATTTCTTGTAGATGATGGAATAAGAAACATCAAGCAAACAAGGGAATAATGCATCTGATATGAAAGTTCTCTGCAGTTAATGAATTAACCCGAATTAACCATCAGACACACATTGTTGACACAATGTACACACCAAAATAGACAGACTATTGTGAGAACACAGCAGAGCAGCATTTTATATAATGTCCCTGCAAACTCTAAGAGGAAAAGAAAGATGAACAGTGCGACACACAAGCCTGCTTTGACTCAGCATAATCATGCAGAGCTTTTTACACTCTGTACCGGGTCTGTCTCCAGGAAACAAGTGAACATAATCATCATATAGACAGAAACACTCAGACCCCCCCAACAAAACACACACATGCGCACAACCCCACATACATAAAGGAATCGTCGGTGCTGAAACAAGCTCGCTGCCTGCAGAAGATGCTGCCTTTTACCGTTTGGTCCAGACAGCATAGAGGGAGGAAATGGAGCCTACAGCAGCAGTGGCCCATACCAGGCTAGCAGATAGCAGCATCCCTTCGCCGGCTGGGGAGGCAGCAGTGACAGACGCAAGTGCCAGAAAGATACAGAAAGAGAGGCAGAGCAGGAGGAGGGAGGCAGGCAAAGGGGGAAGGAGAGGGGAGGAGAGACGAGAAGACCGAAGCCTCACCTCGTTTCCTGGTTTGCGACCATCGTTTATCCCTTCTGGAACAAAGACTGGCAGCTTCAGCCCAGCTCTGCCTGCCCTCCCCCTCAAACCCCCACCAACACGCCCCATATCACATTCAAACGCATCGCAGGGAAGCAGCACACACAGACACACACATGTGAGGTCTCCTGCATCTTTGAGAAAAAAACAAAAAGAGGGCAGCAGGAGAAGATGGGGGAGGGAGATGATCAATAAGTGGCCACTTATTTCTGTTCCTCAGCTTAGGGAAAACAGCTATGCAATGCATACAGAACACACACTTGCTTAATTAAAAACTACTTATTTCTGATAGCACTGACTAAAACTATGATGCACAGATTGAAGCTTTGAATATAAAGTTTCTTGCAAAAGAACTAGATGCCCAAATTGTTCAATTCTATACAATATAAAGCACTTTAAATCTGGTGATGCTCATTCAAAACAATATTAGCCTTCTTGATTTCTTAATTTCATCTCACATATAAATAAAAAAAAAAAAACACATCTTGAAATGCAGACTGGACACATGTAGCCACTAATAAAAGAGCAGTGGCGCTGAATCTCTGAGCCACAATTATCACAGCCAGAAATATCGATTATCTTGGCCGATATTGGAAATTTGAAATGCTGTATTTCAACAAGGATGGGCAACAAACAAAACATTTAAGGTTGTTTACATCTGAACATCACTTACACTGTAATTTTCACAGACTAAATTTAAGGTAAATTCTTAAAGGAGAGTCCTATTCCTCCATTGTTATTATTTGCTTTACTGTATATAAGAGAAATGTATTCTTTAGTCTCCTACCCGGCAGATCTTAGAACGTATTCTGCCCATGTCTGACAATCGGTCTCACTAAAAGCACAGGCAGGACCAGGCTGGCAGCTCTAATCTTATTAATCATCTCCCAGTGTAGAGCAGAAACTATGGGTGGGGCTGGGAGACAGATGAAATGCAAGCAGAGGACCAGGAAAGGACAAGAAACAAGCGCTTAATCCAGGTTTTAGAAGCAGAATAGACTCAGTCAATCTCAGAAGCTGCATAAGCAAAAGTACAGTATGTTTGAATTTGACACCAATAACAGTGATTATCTTACACAATAAAAAATAGACTCATCACACTTTTAGCTACTAAATGTGTTTAGATCCTATTAATTTAACCAATCAGCAGCGACAGGATAGACCCAACCTGAAATGCCACACAGCTCTATGAAATCCATGTCTATTTACACTCCTAAAAAGCCATAATGCACCCATTCACACTTTTGTTTAAACAAGTAAAACCTTTGTAAAATCCACAGTACAAACTGTTTCACTGACAGATCCTGCTGGCTCACAGTTATTCCCAACACATCCAAAGAAGCCACAACAGGTTCTTACAAGCAAATGACTGGCTTTGTGAACAAAGTGATGCTGACAACAAAAGCCAGATGCTACAGGTGTCACTAGCGTTAGGGGAAGTGACACACTTTGTAGTTGCATTCTGAAGCTCAATTCAGCCTCCCTTAGCAGATTTTAACAGCAGTACTGTGAGATAACCTGAATAATAGCTATGAAATAAATATACAACAATATACAACATGGTAAATGGTCTGCACTTATACAGCGCCTTTTTCTACCTTAGCGGTACCCAAGGCGCTTTACAGTGTGTTTCGCATTCACCCATTCACACACACATTCACACACCAATGGCGACAGAGCTGCCATGTAAGGCGCTAATCTGCCATTGGGAGCAACTTCGGGTTCAGTGTCTTGCCCAAGGACACTTCGGCATGTGGGGGGGACCGGGGATTGAACCACCAACCTTGCCATCAGTGGAGAACCCGCTCTACCACCTGAGCCATACATATAGTGTATATTATTATTATTATTTGCTTTTGTTTTCATTTTTTGTTTTGTTTTTGCTGCTGTGAAGCACTTTGTGACTGCTGTCTGTGAAAAGCGCTATACAAATAAATGTTACTTACTTACTT
>OMNN01030119.1:0-41740 GCA_900302755.1 Chromis chromis
GTGATCAAAAATGCTCCGAACCATTGGGCATGGACAAGAGGACCTCTCAGGGTGTCCTATGGGGTCTGGCACCAGGACGTTGGCAGTGGATCCTTTGGGTACTCTGGGCTTGTGCAGTGGAGCCTGTGTCAGTCAAACTTGTTCCACTGCATCCTATTGATGCTTGATCAGAATGGGGTCTAGGAAGTTTGGAGGTCATGTGATGACATATGTTGTAAATATGCACTATATAAATACAACTGAATTGAATTGAGTTGAAATCAACATCTTGGGCCATTGTCATGTTCCTCAAGATGTTCCTGATTGATTGATGTTTTTGCCATGTGGTGGGGTGCATTTTCCTGCGGGGGTAGGTCAGTGACATTTGGGATTTCCATTTGCATGAGGGAGTGTGCTTGTTCTGGAACAATGTTTATTTGGGTGTCTGAGTCTCATCAACACGGACGTTAAAATCCAAGGTTTTCCAGCAGAACACCACATAGTACCAATATGATCAATGTTATTCACTTCACCTGTCAGTGGTCAGAATGTTGTGGCTGATCGATGTATACTGGTGCTTATTGTCTCCAGGAAATAGCCATATACATATACTTTAAAGTCTGACATTATCAACTTAATGCAGCCCACAGCTTAATATTATGCAAGGATAACCACTGTGCTTCCACTGTGTCCTGCACCCAGTACTGGAAAACTCTAAATGCTGAATACATTTAGAGGTCCACATCCGAGTATATCAAGGTAACATAACTCTCAAATGTAGCAGCAGAAAATGTTGTAGATTCTTTTTACGACAAATTTGATGCTAACTACATTAGCTCGATGCATGGTGCATTTTATGCGATGATACTGGTTGAAGCTATCATTGTAATAATGTATAGGGTAATTGCTTGTGCACATCTGAAAGTACTATTTCTTAGTCTTGCATAGCCACCTTCTGTTTAGCATCAACCTATTGCACAACCTCTCTAAGACTCCATAGAGACTAATGATCGTCTCTATGGAGTGCTCCAGTTTATGAACATAAAAACTAAAAACACACTGACCACTGTGACATAGATAATCAAGAAAACTCTGTTGATTCTTTTAGCCACTCTCATCCAGTAACCGGGCTTCTCCTCGTCTTTCCTATTGTTAAGAAGCAGAGATAATGTTTTTTCCATCTCCCTCAGTACATCTGAAAGCCTCTCCAAGGCCTGGTACTCCTCTGTCAATTTGCTGCCGTTATCCTGCAAAAGGGGTTTAGTAGATTGGTTTGTATGGTTTATACTGTTAATTGACTTTCAGGTTTATGTCTCTGCTGAGATGAGAATTAAAATGCAACCTCATTCTAACCTGTTTGACGGCAGGCAGCTGCTCAGGTGGAGTTTCCCCAGTAGACACATTGTAGATAAATGTAGCCTGAGTCCATTTTTGCACCCCTGAAAGGACAGTTTTTAATATACAATTGACAAGTATGCATTAAATTAAGATGTAACCACAAGAAAAAGTAAAAGAATCAAAGAACCAGCTTCTATCTTCCATTATAGTTGTGTCCTTCATCCCCCCGACCAACGTTGTTTGGCTATTTAGTCTGAGCTTATTTATATGATAATTTGTTATTAAAGGTATTCCTCTCAATCTACATCATCATTAAACAACTTTTTGATCTAGTGTCAGGTTAGATTCAGTAATGATCCATTAACTCTGCCTCTTTACTCTTTAGCCTAAACAAGTGATGCATTAACAGGTTTGTTTTGTTGTTGGGTGTAGTCAGCTCTTAGGCAGTTTAAGCAAATGAAAGAGTTAGAGTCCCACTTTGAAATAGCATGCTCAATCGTTGTGCTACTCTAAAAGATCAATAGAATTAATGCAAACTCAGTCTTCTCAAGTCCCAGAGCTCTCTCCATCAAGTGAATGTCCGGCCAAGGTTCATTACTGTTTTACCTCAGTTTTAAACACTGCAATCTCTTTGCTTTTGTCTGAAGAGTTTTCACTTTTGTTCTTTTAATCGTAAATGAAGACTAAATCAAGATTTTGAACACGATGAGATGAGACCACAGTGAACTCCTTTAGCAAAAGTGACATGCCTTTTATCTGACACCTTCTAAGGTGTGGACAATTAAGAGGAAGTCCATAACCCAACCATCCAAAATGTGAACGCTGACAGGTGTGCAGAGGCCAAACAGAAACCAGTCTAAACACAGATAGTGTCTTTATACTTTGTGGTAGGGATGCAAATTTTGAACAAATTTCTTAATCGATAATCAGTAGCCTTATCGATCATTAATTATTAACAAAAATCAAACTCAGTGGTTTCTTTCCTTGGATATGGTCACATGACACAAGCTGTCCCAACAGTTTGCATCAGATGACATGGCCACTTCAATGACGTAGATTACCAGCCACTAGGCCACTCGCCTACAGGAAGAGCTCTAGTCAGTTGGCATTAAGCGTCACAGAAGACTTTCTCATGGTGGCCCCTTATTAGCTAAACTCCCACAATGTCGGTAGACCGAGTGACCACCTCTTCAACAGGAAGAGGCTCTACTTGGTGGCGTAACCAGGTACTACAGCAAATAGGAAAATTAATTGGTTCAATTATTAACAACAATTTATCATTTAATCAAACCATTAACAGCCTAACTTACTTCATAATAAGTTAAAGCAAACCACTTGCTTATTGCTATGTTAAGGATGGTACTGTCAGGTGTAAGATATTCTAAAAACTATTTTCTTTGGTTTTGTACTAATAAGTTCTAAGCAACTAATGTTGTTGAACTTACAAACAACTGGTGCAACTGGCCTCTAGTCTCACCTTCATGACATCTGTTGAAGTTGGCTTTGCTGTGTTTGTTACAGTCCTCTCTTAGGTTTTCGTCTTGGTCTGTCTTGTCTTGGGATACAGAGTCTTTCTCTATCAGATACATCACAAAAATGGTCTCCACGAGGCTAAGCAGCATCAGAGCAAAGATTCCAATGCAGTAGGTCACTGAGGGAAAAAGGCAGCATTATTAACAATAATTACTCATTGAGTCAATTTGTGCAACGTGCCATGTGAGTCAGTATGTAAAAGCAAGATGCTGAGCTTCTTCACCTATAAGTGGGATCCTGTCTGAAGAGGCAGGCAGAATTTCATTTAGGATAAGTTGTAACACTGTGAGGGCAAGCAGCACAGTGATCTTGAAGCTGAGCTTCTCATTGCCATTGTCTGAAATCAGGAAGGAGCTCAAGTCCAGACACAAGAAGAAGAGGACAGGTACCAAGAAGTTGACGATGTAGAGGGCTGACCTCCTCTTCATGGTGATCTGTGGAATCAGATTTAAGGTATGTTTTACATCACCATGAGCTGAGAGGCTGCCATGCAAGAACAAAGCCCTTTCTTCAGAAGCGGTGCCTTAAGGATCAACTGAAGTTCGCTGCTGATCACATGAAAAAGGCCTGAAACAAATACTGAGCTATTCAGCCACAAAGGCCAGAAATATTTTTGGAAGAGAGAAGGTGAGGCCTTTAACCTCAAGAACACCAAACCTACCATCAAGCATGGAGGTGGCAGCATTATGCTTTGGGGCCGTTTTGATCCCAGTGGAACTGATGCTTTACACAAAGTAAATGGAATAATTAAGAAGGAGGATTACCTATCTAAGTCAATGAAAGAACCAAAATGCTTTGGTTGATTGATTATGATGAAAGATGCATTGGTTTTAGTAATTCCATCAAAAATTCAGAGTTAAATGAGTCATTGACATTAAATAAAATGTTTGCTTCTCTGGCTTTGTTTATGCATATTTAGTTATGCACTACATTGTAAATGATTATCTAAAGACACAGCAAGTTTCCATCATGGTTGTTTTCTCAAACTACAAAAAAACAAGAGTCTCTGGGGAGTTTTAACTGTCTAACAATGCATCGTTGGAGGTCTGCTTGTATGCAATTTATGTTTCTTATAAACCTTTTTCATGAGTTCAGTGACATCTCTGCTGTTAATTTATTCAACTGATCATTTTAAGTCAAAATGCCCAAAGTTTTAAGAACTTGTGTTTTTAAGTTCTGAAAATATATTTTTTAAACTGAATTCCTTTATTATGTTTTAAAGTGTACATACAGTGTAAACAATGATGTCTTGGTCAACTGCTTCAGTGCCGTTGATGGCGGTGACTGTCAAGTTGATGAAGAACCACTCGTACTGAGTCCTCATCAAGTCACGAGAGGACTTTGAGGCCTCTGAAGAGTTGTCACTCGGCTGGAGGCGAATGTCCTTGACTGGAGATTTTTAAAAAGTACTATGAGGTTGTTTTAGGTAGCAAGGCAGAAATTAATGATAGATGGCACAGCAAACTCTTAAATTTACTTTCATTATTTATGACTACCAATTCTACCTATGAAAGTTGCCTTGTGGCATATTTTTACTGTAGGAAATGACTGCAGCTAGAGACTATATATAGCAGTGTCCAGCACCAGACATCTAAATAACAAACTATACAGCATAGTTAACCCAACTCACACATACACACAATAACCAACACGCTCTTACTGGTGAATGAGAAAGATTTGAAGGAGAGGTTGCATTTCTGCACGTCGAAGGGGAATTTGTAAACACGCATCCTGCAGGTGCTCACCAGTACCAGGTCATTGTGGTATTCAACATAACCTGTATCGTTGATAGTGATGTAAAGAGTCGCAGGAGCTTTGTCCCTCTCAATCCTGTTTGAAAGCACATAAACATGGTTCTTCAAGACTTAGAGATCCACATATATGACTCAGTAGTGGTGCTTCTGTGTACTTTATGTTGCTGTTTTGGTACAAAATGGAAAACTTAAACAGTTCAGATGTGTCGCAATTAAAAACTACACAATGTAAAAACGCCAAATTAACAGTACAAAAGTTGTGACAAAATAATGACCGGATGTTCTTTTTAGTGTTTATTTTGGAAGCTATATCAACAGTAATAAACACTAATAATAAACTTTTTTTGTCTGCATTTATTCTCATCGTTCAACATCGCAAAAGGGGTGTCAACTTTTTATGAGATTGATGCATATTTTAGTCTTGCAGCCAAATATTTTAATATTTAGTGCGTGTGTGTGACCATCACCGGCCCTCCCTGGAAACTAAGCTGGTATTCTTTATTGGATTTTCCTATTATGAGCCAGAGAGGGCAGGGCTTTAGTGTCTAAATTCTTAATAGACACATGTATCAGTTGGTAGGTAGTGTCCAGTGTTTCTAATTTTGACATGGTAGCCTAATAAGATGCTATACAGTCAGTCTCTGTGTTTATGGTTCAACCTCCATTTCACATGAATTCTCACGTAAATCAAACCACATAAATAAGTAAAAAACATCGGTAAGTAGTCTAATACAGTAGAAATAGATAGCAGCTTTCACTAGTGATACACCAGATATTTAGACTGTAAGGGTTAGTTTAAAAACTGAGGTTTTGATGTTGGACACCAGAAGATAGAAAGACATGCGTGTTGCGACTGTGCTAATGCAGATACAATTAGACTTACATTTCCTCAATAGTGAGATCTGGTTTCCATAAAGTCTCAGCTGGAAGAGAAATGTTATCAATTCCACAGAACTGATTTCGGTCCCAGGAAATGTATTCGTTGTGCCACCTCTGCAGAGGAAACAAGAGGTAACAGGCAGAAACTTTAAAGGGAAAGTGGGAAATAAAGGGACACATATTAAAAAGGCTGTGGGAAAATAGAATTTAAGTTTAAGAATTTGTTTTCCAATCAAGGTAGAGGGGACATTGATCAAAAAAGTCAGTCTTAATCATCTAGTGGCAGAACTCACCATGGCAGTCCAAACATAAGGAATGAATTTCTGGTCTTTCTCAACCTGTAAAGAAATATGTAGGTATTAGTTAAAATTCCTTGGATTTGCAAAACATGTTGTTTATTTGACTTGTAAACTGTCACTACTTAATCATCAGCATCATCTTTCAAGCACAAAGTGATAAAACCAGATAACAGTATTAAACCCAAACAAGCTGCAGTCTTCCATCAAATGGTAACAGACTCCCCCTGTTGGAGCAACCAGGTACTACTAATCTGCAATAACATGCATGACCCACGTTTTCTGCCTTTGGTTAATGGAAATTATCTAAATTGACAATAAGTGAAAATGCATCATTAATCCTAGTTTATAATTCAGTCTCAATTGTCTCATCATATCAGCCATTCCCTGGTATAAAAGAGGTTGCCAGCAGCCACTTTCTGCAGACCTACACATTGTGCTCTGCTAGCCCATTCAGTTATTCAGCTTGTTCCGTAGTTCTTATACCACTTTATTTTTGCTTTAAGCAGCAACTGTATTAATAATTTGGTAAATACACAGTGAAGCCTGCAATTGTTAAACAGACAGTAGTTATAGCCTGTTATAGCTGCTCTCTGTATAACAAAAAGAGTGATTTGACAAAATGCCAATTCCTTCTAGCACCTGTGTTGACTACTTGTCCAATCACTTATTTGACACTTTATATTTTAAATAAACTGACACTACAGTCGTGGCCAAAAGTTTTGAGAATTTGTGATCAATCCTCAAGCGGCGGGTGGACAAACTAAAACTAACAAATTCTGACAAATTATTAAAATAAACTGATTATTCATATTCCTCGGTCAGGATGTGGTCCAGAAGTTGATTGACAGCATGTCAGGGTGAATTGCAGAGGTCTTAAAAAGAAGGGTAAACACAGCAAATATTGACTCTTTGCATAAACTCAGTTTATTGTCAATAAAAGCTTTTGACAATTATGAAATGCTTGTAATTATACTTCAGTATACCATAGTAACATTTTACAAAAAGATCTAAAAACACTGAAGCAGTGAACTTTGTGAAAACTAATTTTGTGTCATTCTCAAAACTTTTGGCCACGACTGTAGAGAGAACTCTTCAATGGAGTATGACAGGTATGATGCCAAGAATCTGAGGGGAAAAAAAAAACTGAATTGCTTTGGTTGTTGATTATACAAACATTGACAAAAAGCCAGAAATCAATATTCACATTTTGTGTCAAGGGCCCACAGATGTTAACAACCCTGGAAAAAAATAGTGGCTCTAGATACTATAGATATTTTACTATGTACATTTTACAACATCTACAAGCTTGCTGTTTTTCAATCTACTCTGCACATCAGTTTCACCATGCTGAATTTATCTTCCAACAACTTGCTCCTCTGTATGCTGTTTTTGAGCCGTGCTGCATTTATTTTATTGATCAAGTATGTTTTATTTTCCTCTCAACCACTTTAATTTGTTTCCTTGCTTGTCTCCTCTCTGTTCTCTGCAATTCAGCTGAAAAGTCTCAGAAGTTTGGTCACGTGACTGTTGGTTATAGCTGAGTCAATCATGGCTTCTTGGAATTTTTAGATGACGTAGCAAACCTGTAAGTAATTAACTATGGATTACATGTAAATATACAATAACCTTTTAGCTGACAGTTAAGTTTGTTTTGACAGAAGTCCCCATTTAGCTCACCGAAATAAAACATCTTAGTGCCATAGAAGAGCCTTACCAAGCTGCTAGGATTATGTTTTATTATACACCCGTTTCCTACAGTTGTTGTGTGTAATTGCCTCATTCCTTGTATGCAGCAAGCTGACTGGCCCATTAGGCATTATAGGCAAATGCTAAGGGCGCCGTGGCCTCCAGGGGGCGCCATAAAATCGGGAAAATATTCACCTTCAATATGATTATATTAAAACTAGTTATTACTATTAACTTTTAAAATTGGAAAAGTTCATATTGATTTAAATGTAAAGCAATGCCCAGTTAATATTACTACAAAACAATGCTATTTGATTTCTTTTGTAAGCGTATGTAAATCACCGATGGAGGGGGGTGCCATATAAAATCTCACCTAGGGCGCCACATTGGGTAGGGCCGGCTCTGTTTACCATGCTGAATGTATCTTCAAACTTGTTCCTCTGTATACCATTTTCGAGCCGAGCTGCATTTATTTCATTGATCAAGTATGTTTAATTTTCCCCCTCATCTCTTTAATTTGTTCCCACACTTGTCTCCTCTCTGCTCTCTATAAGCACCGCTGAACACTCCCTGAATTTCATGTCCTTCATGACTTCTCGGTTGTGCCAAGTAACACAGAAAGTTTTGTTTTTCACAGCATCTGATGCAAACAGTTTATTTTTGGTTGGTTTATTTTCTCAAATGAGACACATAATAGTTTCACGGACCGTCTGAAAGTTAAAAATCCAATCATTCTTTCTGTTTGTATAGTGTCTGGCTGTGATAAATGGTGTAATTTCTTTAAAGATAACATGCCTTTCAAACTCGCCGCTGAGTTTTAGGGGTTCAGAGGATTAAAAAAAACCTGCTGGATTATCTTAAAAACATGCTGGCACAAAGCTGAACCAGGGCTGTTTTTCTTGGCTCGTGAAAAGTGGACATTATAGCAATTTGTGGTTTTTGCAGCACATTGACAAAGGCTGCTGTGGAGAGAGAACCGCAGTCACCTAGAGACACGTACACCCACAAAAAAACCCCAGAAATGTACACAGATACAGTACTTGTGCTGACGAGCTGGATGTCGAGCTTGTCTTCCCCGAGTGAGTTGCGAGCAGTGCAGCTGAAGACAGCATAGTCCAGGGCTGCGCTCACATTTACCACTCGAACTGTGCTGGTGTGGAAGGAGCCCTCCCTAACCGTCCGCTCCTCATACCTGCAGCACAAACATATGCACGCCCACACACATATAGGGAGAAAGACAAATCCTGAGCAGACAGACAGCAGGGATTGTGATGTCCTGCAGATTGCACTATGTCATCCAATTTCACACATCAAAGAAGCATTAAACAGGTATTTGCATAGTGAAAAGCAGAGTACAAAATGCACTAAATCTGGATTTAGGAGCCCGGTGGAATTTGCAAGAAATAGCAAAATGTTTGGGTTGAGCTGTAAGGATTCATCAATATGTAACCAACATAATGGAAAACTAGTTCTTCCTGACCTGGGGTTTTCAAAATCTAAGCGTACGCCATTTTTTTCCCAAGAGAAGTCGACACGAGGAATGCCCTCTGCCTGACACACGACCTCGGCTGTAGTATTGCCATCCCCTCTGCTTGCAACCTTCCTCCATTGCGGTCCTTTCTGAAGCTGTGGTTTAACTACACAAGACAAGATAGGCCCCGAGATTAATCGCGCAGAACCACAACACAGCACAAGAGTGAATGTGCACATATTGACAGGTACACAAACATGTGCATGTCCTCAACAAATCTCTGCGAATGTTCTGTTCCGCTGTGACACTGAAAATAAATACAGCGAACTCACACTGCACCACCAGCCGCACTTCCACACTGGCAGGGAGTGCAATGCCATTATTCGCCGTGCACCGGTAAAGACCAGCGTGAGCCCGAGTCACATCACGGATGGTCAGAAGGCCTGATTCATCTTCCTGGGTCTCCTCTTCCAGCTCCACCTCCCCTTCTCCCTGCAGAAGACAGAGTGAGGGGGAACAAGCAGAAGACAGCCGCTATCCCTCAACACACACTCCCCTCCTCCGGGGTGATAGCTGTCTACCTGTCTTGCAGCCTGAGAGCGAGACAGGTAGATGGAGGAGGGGTAGGGAGGGAGTTGAGCCGGAAACCATCAGGGCTTGAGGACTGGATGGGAAGGGCGTTCGATGGAACAAGCTCTAAGGACAGAGAAGGATAATGCCAAAGGCTGGAGAGCCACAGGGAAAGAGGAAAAGGAGGGGCAGTGCAGGTTGAAAGCGGGACACACTCTACTGCCAGGGGGTGGGTTAGACCGGAGAAAGCATCAGTAGATACAGAGACCACGCCACATTGACGAATGTGCCCTTTAGTCACGCAGCAGTAATGAAAGCTATTTTTCTGGATTTGGGCAGAGTGCGGAGCAGGAAGAGGTGGGGTGGAAGGATAGTTAGAGCCAGTGAAATATGGTGCATCTGTGCATTTACAAAAGGCCAGTGATAAACGGTAAGAACGGATAAAATAATAGAAAAGAAGCCAGATAAAGGAAATATAATTTAGGGGGATGGCTGTTGCTGTGCCTGCGTAGCTCTCACCAGCCATTTCCAGGAGAACATGCCAGATATAATGGGGTTGGCATCCGCCACACATATCAGGTCTGCAGTTTCCCCCAGGTTCACAAGCACAGGGTCTTTCTCTGCTTTGACACTGGGAGCATCTGAGAGTAAGAAAAAGGGACAATGTCAGGCTGAGACAAATTGTTTTGCAGCCCATTAAATAAGCATGCCGCATTGCTGTAATTACTCTTACACTTGTTTGCCTTTGAAAATGTTCATAACCCCATTGTAATCGGCCTCTGTGCTTTGGATACAATACCATTAACTTGTCTATATGTTGGAACTTCTGCAACCAAACTGAAAATTTGTCACGTGACCCATGAAGCCCTCCAAGGAGAGCACATCTCCACTCCGAACATTGCAGACTGACTAATTGCCTCTCCTTTAAATCCTTTCTTTATCCGTCTGTCCATTAATTTTTTTTCTCTCCTCCCTTACAAAGTGGCTCCTCTTCTTTTCTTTGTCCGCCTCTACCTCGCAAACTTTTTATACTTCCCACGGGTGCCATGTACTTGCAACAGTAAGGCCATTAGTGCCTACTTGTCGAAACCTGTGTTCCTCTTGAAGAACAGTGGTGGGAAACACTAGCAAGACACAGACCTCTGGGTGAGTGGAATCCACCCATGTTGATCTCCTAACCAAGACCGACATTGTTAAGTGGGCTACATCGCCACACATAAAAGCTACTACAATCCTCCATACATAATGAATATCTACAACTGTCAAGCCCAGTCCGATCAGGATGGCAGAATCCATTAGGCATGTACCATGGGCTTTTGGTGAATCGGGGAGACCTACATTTTCAACACTCCCATTATTAAATCATCAGTATCGGGGCAGAAGGGCCTGGAGCTCGAGGCAGGGCCCGGGGCTGCAGTGGAGGTGGACAGCCTTGGATGGAGGCCTAATGAAGGAGGCACGTTTGGTGGGGAGGAGCTGAAAGTCAGTGTTGTCCGAGTTTGTCAGCCCGGATGCACTGATGGCACTGATTCTTAGAACAGTTCAGGAACACGGCGTTAGCAGGCTGGAGATTCTAATTCAGTGCACAAAATTGACAATTATTAGCAGGAGAAATTCTTCCCATTCTCCTTATTTAAAGGTAGAATGCTATTCAATGGAGATAAATGATGTAGTTGACCTACAGGACCCACAGGTACAACTGTTAAACCGCTGAAAAGATAGATAAATAATGAATAGACTGCAGGCAACAATTATAATAAAAGCACTGTGTTTAGGTTCTCTCCCATTTTGTATTTAATTTTAACTTTTTTTCTCTTTTGTCCATTTCCTCCATTAATCCCTCTGAACTATTAGCTAGTTCTCTCTACAGAAGTATAGTAATAAAAGTTGGCGTGGGTGAAAAGATGCCCGTGTCTGCTCAGCTATTCTCCAAGTTCAGGGTCTTACACTGAACGTCCAGTTTGATTGAGGTCTGGTTGACACCTTCTTCATTTGCACACTTGACAGTGTAAACTCCGGCATCTTTCCTCGTCACATTCTTGATCTCCAGCGAGTAGTCGTCTGGCCAGTGGTAGTGCAAATCCCCCTCTTTACAAAAACACACACACACATGCAAACCAATGGTCAATTAAGTATTCATTACATGCTCATCAACTGCATGTCCTCTGGCCACTGGTCTCTAAGTGACATCTAATCCTGCATTATTGATTGGCCTGGCTGGATTCCCACATCAACCTAACAATAGGCTCCATGAGAGACACCTTCTGTACCACAGCACTCAAAATGTAAGAGGTGGGTTTCCTGCATTCAAGATACAGTCAAATCATAGTGTCTGCTGCGTATAATGGAGCTAACAGAGTTAACAAAAAAAAAGCGAGTGGGTGCAGCAGGGCCCTGATGACACCGGCCTGGAGGAGAAGCCAGGTTTAGAACCGTTGTGTTGTATTCAGGGAGACAGCAATCCTCATTTAGACTGCATACATTAGAGCCGTAATGAGAATCACATTTGGCAGGGTCCCATGCTGGCTAACCTGCCATGTTTTATTCAGACCCTGAATGGCAGAGCTGAGTGCTTACTTGCTGGCTCAGCTCAACTAGGACCTGGTTTATAGAGCCATCACACAGCCCTGGATCACCTTTGACCAGCTTCTCTCTGCGGTGCAGCCAAATGCAGGAGACCTCTTCTGGGTTAGCTGAGACCAGCAGTGGGATGGTTGCCATGTCGTCCTCCACCACCTGGACCTCTGCTGGCTGGTCCGGGCTGAACTCTGGCGGGTCTGACGCAGAGGAATCACAGAATTACAGCTACAGTAAGTTGGATTTAATCCAAAAAAATACATGAGCAGAGACAAGGATACAAACTTCAGGCCCACAGAACCAGCAAGAGCGTGTGCAAAGACACACGAAACATGTTGAGCATGAAAGCAATAAGACACACTAATGAGAGTTAAACCAGTAGAAAGCTGACATCCCACCAATAATTCCACATCTAACCAACTTCACACACTTAGGCGACGGGGGAGTAAGGCAGCGCGGGAGGGAGAGGGACAGGCATTAAAACGACGAGTGACAGTACTGTTGTCCAACTGCAGCTCCGCACAAACACACAGTGACATTCCTTCATGCTCATACACAGTACCAAGCTTTGAAGCAGTGGCTGGCTGCTGCCTGTGAAATGGCATCAAAGACAAACATGGCCATGCAGCAAAGCAAATGCACAATTAGGACACACAGCCGCAGAGCTCAACAGACCCACAAATCGCAACAACAAAGGTTTCCAGTAAACAAAACAAAAAAAACACATACTGCAAAAGTACACCAGCAAAGCAGTTTTCATGCCCGCCATTACTGATCAGCATGCATCATTTGAGAATTATGCAAACCACATCTCTTGGTCACTCACCAAAGAGAAAGAAACAAACAAACACCCTGGAAAAGAAGGAAATGCACCAATGAGTCTGGACTTACAAAGCACATTGAGCTGGAAGAATGTGTTGGCCCCCTCTGCCAACACGGGGCTGTAGGCCTGGCAAATGACCTTCTGGTTGTGATGCTGTGAACTCAGATTCAGGGATAGAGAACTGAGCACAGAAACGCCACCAAACTGAGCCCTCCTGGGTGCCTGTTCGACTCCCTGGAACCTACAACACAAAGCTCATCCAGTAAATAAAATTAACAAAGGGTTTCAAGTTCACCAAACAATCAGGCATATTTCCACATTTAACAGGATACACATCCATCATTCAGACTCATTTTGACAGTAAATTTTGCAGAAAATATTCTACATTGTGTTCTGTATCCAAACCTGAATGGACCCATGCTCCAGGAGATGCTGGCCTTAGGGTTGCTGCTTCCAGACAGACAGTCAAGGGTCAGCACTTCACCCCGACGAAGCACCTCCTGTTTGGTTGTGATCTTCATGCTCACTGCTGTAACTAGAGAACCACGGAGTAAACAAGAAAATTCAATCTTGACTCACTGATTGTATCAAGAGTGTAAAGTGTTGCAGCTAAAAATCTGTGTCACTGGGTTTATATCAAATCCATTTATCTCATATTGCGCTTTTCTCGCAGCCGAGTTAGAATGGAAGAAAGGTCAAGTGGTGTTTATTAGGGCTCCAGTCTTACTCACAGTGAACCGTGAGCTTAGTGTGTGCAGAGATGGTCTTTTTTGCTTTATTTGTGGCGTTGCAGCGGTAGGTAGCCATGTTGTCGCTTGCTGTCAGGACCAAGACCAGTTCTCGAGCTACACCCATATCAAAGGACGTCTGCTTATGCGCATCAGGCACTGCCCTTCCATTCTAAAACAGGAAGGTAGGTTACAGAGCACTGTGTGTACACTGTACATACAACGCAATGCACACATACAGACAGGCATGCATAAACAGTACACTCACCTTGAACCACGTCAGAGTCCCAGTTGGATTCCCACCAGTGGAGAAACAGACCAGACGGACCGTGGTCCCTGAACGAAGGGGTACATCTTGAGGCGGAGCATCAAGCCATACTTTTTGAGGGGGATCTGTTGAGAAAGATTTGCAAATTGAAAGTATATTTTAACAAATCTGGCTCATTTTGCTTTCCTATACAGGTTTGACAGACCTGTTTATATATTCTCATTAGAGACCTTCGCTGGCCTCTGAACAAAGCTGAAGTTAATGTAAGTTCTACGAAATTCAATATGAACATCTGTTCAGAAAACTTTTCCTCTAACACAAATATGACTAAGCAGACCTGGATAATACGCTGAACAAAATTATACATGCAGCATGCAAATGGTCTTTTTGTCCAACTTAGAGAAAAAGTTAAGAATCAGATTTTTATTGCCATGTTTAGAAATTTTAATTGAAAAAATTTGAAAGTTTTTGAGCTGTTCAACTGGTGATAAATCCTCAGCCACTGAGTTTATCCACAGCCTATTCAAAGACAATTATAGTGTGACCAGTACATAGACACCCCTTTGACCAGTGACTATTAAAGGCCACCTTAAAATCGAACTTTATTCAAATGACACAATGCCACAGATGACAAGAGAAACACAAGAACAGGCTGTTGGCATGCTGGATGCTGGCATGTCAGTTAGGGCAGTAGCCAGACACTGGGATGTCCACAACTCCACCATTTGGCGAATAAGAAATCATTTCAGACAGCATGGTACGACAGACAATCTGCAACATGACCACAAACCACGTGTCATCGCCTGAACCCAGAGTCTTTGCATGCGGCTTGTCCATCTGTAAAATCATTTTTGGATTGACTACAGACTGTAGATGAAGTTGTTGGTGTGCACAACCAGAGAATGTCTGCTTAAATTTTGAGGAATCGCCTAAGGAGGCAGGTTTGCAATCTCGTCACCCACACCAAGGCCTTGATCTAACAGCAGAACAGCATCGTAATCATCTCCAGTGGGCAGCCACTCATGTTCACTGGACACTAGGAAGATGGAGGATCGTTTTATTCACTGATGAATTTTGTTGATGTCAAAAATTGAGTTTGCCGTCCCTAGGCGAATGTCAACATTATTCAGAGAGTGTCTCATGAGGCAGATGAGTGATGGCATAGGAAGGGCAAAGAAGATGTCTGCATTAATAGATGGCAACTTCAATGCCCAACAATATCCAGATGAAACCCTCACACCCATAGTTATCCCGTTCATTACTTAAAGTTTCAACAAGACAAAGCACGTCCTTCTGTCACAAGAATATGCATGGCCCTTCTATAGCAGCTAAAAATGTTCCAGTCTTACTACAGCCTGCAGGGACCACGTTCTCGATGTCCGAACTGATCCTGTCCCCTAAAATGTCCCTCAACTCCATTGAGCCCTTTAGAAAGAGCGGGACAACCTCCTGGACTCCTGCTGCAGATGTGTGGGACTATGCAATGCAAATGGGGGACAGATTCTAATGACTTGTGATTTCTGATCCATGACCCCCTTCAATCTGCCCATTATAATTTCCAGTACAGTGTATACTTGGTTGTTTCATGTTGTCCGTTCTGTACTTATTACCCTACGTTAAGTTGAATTCAATAAATCGTTACATACTGCATTTATGCTTTTGTTAAATAGTTTCTCAAACTGTATTTTTGTTCTTGACATTCTGAGTAGTAATTAAAGTTGCCTTCCTGCACCATGAAAGATGTGTACATAGATACATAAAAATGCCACCTAATAACAATTTCACTCTCCATGTAGATTTCTCAGGATGGTTACATATGGTAATTTTTTTTTTTTAAGTTTCAAGAAACTAAACTTACTTACAGTACACACTGAGTTGAGAGATTTGGGTTTTGGAGAAGTGGGTCCCCTTATTAAAAGCCTCACAGGTGAGCTTCAACCCATCCTCCTCCCGGGAGACCCGGTGGGTCATGTTGGACATGGTTGTCATCCCACCATTGGCTCCCTGCAGACGCAAAGCACACATGACAGTTCAGTCAGGGGACAGACAGCCTCGGTCTGCCATCATCAGCTGTAGGAGAGAGACAGAGAGGGGGAAAAAAATAAACGAGGGAGAAAAACAAGCCTCACCGGTTTGTCTTGGCGAATACAGATGGCAAATTAGCTGCTGTAATAACGGATGTTGTGCATGGCCTGTGATAAATAAGCATATTCATCTGACTCTCCCGCTTTGCACACTGTTATAAATTGAGCAAAGTGTCATTTTGCACCTGCCTGATAGTGGTCATGCCTATGCAGCACATCTGGTTATTAAAGCTATTATTTTGGTGATTACTGTAAAAAGCCACAGTCAGAAAGACTAACAAAGACACTGGACGGGAGCGTCAGTCTTCATTAACCCCACGCTGTTTCACATGCATTAAAGCTCACATACAGCACACCGAGTACCTTGTGTAAGATCAAAATTAAAATGCTGCTGCCAGATGAATAAAGAGTTTGTTTAATAATACTCATCTTCTGTGTCAGCTTTTATTCACTTTGATCTTATTAACATACACAAAAGAGGAGAAGAGCGGTAGAATATTCTTTTTGGAATCGACTGATTCATTTGCCGAGCTGCAGCGGGGCCTATTCAGAGACTACTCATGGTCATGCTACTTTCTTCCAACTATAAAAGGTTCACATGAGGTCAAATCTCACATTGAAGATTCTCTTAATTCAACAGGGGGGCATTTTAATGTTTTTTTTTGTTGTTGTTACCCTTGAGGCTAGCTTGACTGAAGGGAAATGTTGTTGTGCTTTAACTTTCCTACCTTTTGCTTGGTGTTCACAGAAAAGAAACAAAAACATGACATTTTTCAGTATTCTGTTTCAACTGACCAGCATGGCCTAAGACATTGTACTGTTTTGGCGGCCTGCTTCGATAGATAAATTCCCGCTTTGTGCAAGTTGTGCACCACTTAGTCCCACCTCTTCCATTGTGACACCAGTGCCGTTGAGCTCCTTGTAGCCCAGCCACCAGCGGATGTCGACGGGGGGATTGCTGGAGGAGGCGTAGCAGCTCAGTTTCAACTCCTGCCCCTCGATGGCCGCTAATGAACCCGACAGTGTCAGCTCCTCCGGCTCGACTGATGCGCACATGCATAGGCGAACATACAAAGACAAGTCAGTAAAAATACCGCCCCACGAATAGTACATTCAACAGCTCCCTATTCTGATCACAGCGGCAGCGCAACTATTTTTGGATGTGAAACACAGAGCTGTATCAAGGGTGAGAGGGAAAATCACTTTGAGTGGCAACTTGTTTTCTCAGGGGGTTTTCATTGTGGTTTCTAAAAGTCTGCTTCGTTTTAACCAGAGGGGGAGAAAGGGTACAATAGCTGCAGGCAAAGTGATGCAGGTTGTGTAAAGCCTTCAGGGGAATACAAAGGCTGGGGACTGAGCTGGCATACTTGGGGGAAGGAGGGGGTCACGTATGTAAATCATCCCAGTCTTATCCCACGTGTGTCTGTGCGCGCCACACACAAAGGCGGCTGATATCATGCAGGTGCTGTATGGCAAAAGAGGCATATTCATATTTCACCGGTGAATCTGACTCTCTGCCCTCCAGCTTCTGACTGCGCCTTGAGCACAGTCAGGCAGTCAGCAGTTCATTTTCGACATCCCTGAACGGATGACTGGGAGGCACGGCACCAGAGCCTGTTGCGGACTCGGTGAGGAACGGGGAAAGTACTGGTGCAACCTCGGTTCCATTTACATAGCATGAGCTAAGAGATTCCTGCAAGGCCTGATCCCAGTCATATTTCCATAAAATAAGTGCATCAATCAGACAGCATTTAAAGCACTGACTTACAGTGTCTGGCTCTGTAGTGGAAATCAGGCTATTGTTAGACTCAATGCACCAAGGCTGCTGAATATTAATTCTGTATTTGTTTTATTGTTGCTGAAACAAACATTTCATATTCAGAGAGAAAAAGTATAATCTATTAACCATGGGCGTTACTCTAGCACAAAGTGTAGCCTTCAATGCCTGAGGAACTAATGTAGCAGCTAACAAAGAGCATACCACGATTTTAATCTGGAGGCAGTCGGAAATACGGGCTGCAGTTATAATAACCATTAGTTTCATTAATGATATTAACATTGTAATTTTTGCTGGGACAGCAAAAGAATTGGTTTTGGAGGTAAGACTTACTACACTCCTCCGCCTCGTGTTCATATCTTTAATAATCCATAATCAGCGAGCCTTGGCAGGGGCTTTGTGTGTGTCGGTGCATGTGTGTGTTCCAGCACTATATTAAGCATTACTTTCACTCACAGAGCACAGTTATTTTGCGGCTGACAGACAGAGGAGATAGGGACACTAGATTGATGCTTTCACAGCACAGCTCTGCCTGGTTGTCAGCAGGGGTGATCTTTAGTCGGAGGATGCTGCCGGACTTCTGCGCCGCATCATCCTCTTCCCAAGTTGTGGACAGAACTTCTCCATTCTGACAGACAAAATGAACACATGACACTCAAAAAGGCAACAGAATGCTTGAATAGTCGCAAGTTTCCCCATATGGCGCAGGCGGCGGAGAACAGAAGCTGCTAAGAATGGGATGCTTCTGGGACACTGCGAATTTTAAAACTAAAATTGGCTCATTTTGCCAGTGTGACGGCGTGTTACAAAGCCTCCTTAACAGATGGTGCAGAAGATTTACCTTGGTCCAGTGGAGAGTGGCTAGGGGGTTTCCACTATGAGACACGCACTGCAACACGAGCATTCTCCCCGCTTTCACTTCCTCCCTTTCCAGACCCACAATAACTGGAGGCAGAGGTGGGACTGTCAGGAAATGAGAGACAAAAATAAAACGGTTTTAACAAAGGGGAATGGCATAGAGGGCCAGAAAGGTGAGGGAAGAAAAGGGGGTGTAGTAACTCAAAGGAAGAGAGGTACGGAGAAGACATCAATAGGGCAGCATAAAAAAGAAACTGCACTGCGATGAGAACACTCTTGGCAATTGAGTAGGGAGCATGCCTATTTGTTGAGACAGGGCCAATAAATTGGTCACATTCAACATGACTGTGGGATAAGAGGTCCAGATCTGATGAAAGCATTAAGTATTAAGGGAGCAGTGAGCTGGATCCAGTCCATAAAGCAAAATAACAGATGTTCAAACAGTAATAAGGCAACGTGAAATATGAATAAATTACAGCCTCCTTGAATAAAATATATGCAGTAAAATAAATTAGAAGAGGATGGGCCTTTGTTATTGCTGCAATCAGTTTCAGCGAGCAGACTGCAGACCCTGGGCCAGCATGACAAATTGCCACCTTGCTAACAATCTGGCTGGCTGAAAATGGCCACCGCGCTGGCTTTGATGGGTTGGCATACTGAGTAAGACTGCAGCGGTGGTCCCAAGTTCTGCAACATTAGCACTTTAGCGGAGAGCCCATGTTGTTTAATGCGGGGCAGAGAGATAGAGGGGAAGGCGAGAGTGGGTACGGTTATTGGTGATTGTTAAAACAGCAGCGGCGGCAGCGGCGTCTAATGTGGAGCAGCATAGATAGAGACAACATTAAGGTGTCTAGTCAGCCTGTGGATAATACGGCAGCCGAGCTGGAGGGAGCGCTCGCTTGCTTAAAGTGTCAGCAGCACCGCTCCACTTTAATCAACAACATGATTTAGTCCTGGGAGAAGCAGGTGGGTAGACTCTAAGGCCTCGACAATCAATTACTTCAACTGATCAACAGGGTAGAAAATACTAAACCTACTGTAGTAAACAGCAGCTGCAGTGTCACACTGTTTGCGCATTCAGCAACAATAGCTTTCATTGTTGCCTTGCCAAAAAAACAAAAAGAACGCCAAAATGCAATGAAAGCCAGAGACAGCATGTGTGTCAACTAACCTTCGAGTGCTGTGGCAAACTGTTTTATTACATAATGTCACGCAATTTGTGATAATAACTTGAAAGAAATGGCAACAGAAACCGGCTTCATTTCCTGCCTCGGTGGATTCTAAATTTAATTTGAGCTGAGGAGCGCAAACGTAGCTGGGTTAGGTTCGCAGGATTTATTACTATTAACCGATGTAGCCGTGGCTTTCCATATTAGTTATGATAATATTGTTAAAAATTCTGCAACAGAAGCCTTGTTGGTATAATCCATCTGAGCTCATCTAATAATTGTGCTTGGTTAATATTGGGGCAATAATTTAGGGTGTAAATAATTTCAAGAGTGCTCAATAAAACAATAAATCTAATTTAATTGCAGGCTGGTGTGTTATTTGACAGTGCCAGCCGCCACCGTGGACCTGCTGTGGTCATATCAATCTCAGTCCAGCAGGGGCTGTCTTGAGAATTGGATGTTCACAAGGTTGCCCCTACTGAATGTTGTTTTGAAGTAGGTGTGACTTTGCCTTCAGGTTGAATGTTTCTCCTTGGACCACTAACACAGAGTGAGTGCACAAGGCCAGATACCCTTGGGCCCCCCTGAGGCTGAAGTTCCTGTGCGGTTGAGTGTGCTTGTACACAAGTGTGTGTGTTTTTTTTTTATAAAAAAGAGGGGGTGTTGACTGTCAGTTTGCAGACAGGTTGAGACACTCACAGTACACGCTCATGGTCACTCTGGTCTCTACAGGCTGGAAAAGGGCGGAGTTCTTGGCACGACACGCCAACTGCCTCCCGTTGTCAGAGCTCAGAGCAGTAACCCTTTGAGAGGACAGGAGGACGGAAGAAATTAGGATGAAAGACAAATTATATTGACACATACGTGCTAAAAATATCACATTGTTGTTGTGTTTCGCCAGTGATATTCAAATCAATTGCTTAAGTAAATGTATCAATACATTCATCTAAATAGTACAAGTCCTGAAATCTAAAGTATAAGTATAGAAGCATCAATACTGTAACTAATATATTATTGTATATGACCATTAGATTGTTAACGTACCTGTTCAGTAATTGATTAAACCCCTTAAACCTCATCTGTCTGTGCTTCGAAGTTTCATATTTTGAAGTTTTTAATCAAGAAAATAATCCCTTCCCGCGTCTGGCCCAACCACCCCTCTGCAGCTCGAGCACACCAGCTCACCTACGACTCTGTTCAAACACTGTAAACCTACTCTGTGCTACAATGGCAAGTTGCAACATTAGTGTAATTTATCCATACATGTTTAAACCGGACACAATAATAATGAAAAAGAGAGCCCCACCCCTCAAGCTGACTGGCTCCTAAGGTTTGTTACATATGAAACCTTGTCTGTCTGAATTGGAGTTTTTGAGTTTGTCATTGATACACTGCAGTTTAAGGGTGTAAATGCTATGCAATGGTGTTGACTGCTTATTTCATTCATGGTGTGCCTTCTAGAATATAAAAAAAACACAATATGGACGTGTTAACAAAATAAAAAACTAGATTTTTACCGAAAGTGATCTTTAATACTTTGGGTCGGGACCTCAGAAGAGACCTAAGCTCCTCCAGAAGCAACAACATTTCAAGCTTTAAGGGGTCTGAACACTGATAAATACCCATCAGCTGTAAATGAGATAAGACATACTTAAAATCTAACGTGCTAACATTAGTCATTTTAAATGTGTGCATACAGATGAGCCCTGATCAGTGTTGTTGATTCAGTTCGTAATAAACTTGGGTGATGTATTAAAGAAAAAACCTGAATCCTTGATGCCTACAGAGAGAATATCCTTTGGCCATGTTATGCTGTGGAGGGAATTTTGCTGGCAGGTTTGGATCCAATCATGTGATATGGGCTTTACCGTTTCCAAATTTCAACCCGGGTTGAACGCCTACAAGAGATTTTGGACTTACAATAACATCAAATGAAGGAATATCTGAAGAATAGTGTTCATCCCTCCAGCAGAGTTCCAAAACCACTCTGGTGGCACCTTACTAAGACACTTTGTTAGTTTTTCTTTTAATTTCTCACCCGGATCTGTACATGTGCTGGATATCTTGTATGTATTCTGGCACATTGGCTGCTTACATGCGTTGTTTTGAATGCCTATATGTAATTTTTGTTGATTATTGTATGCGGATTAGGTGACAAATCTGCAACTTTCAATGACTGCTTGGTGTAGGCACCTCCTCCTACACGTTCAGTGCTGCAGCCACTGTCTCATCATTCCTGGTGAGTAAGGCTGAGTGTACCCTCCATCCATCAGCATGTGTGGAAGACTTATGCCCTTCCCGATAACAGGCCTTCGCGAGGCAGATTTCTCCTTTATGTCAGCCACAAAAACATGATTCCAGAAAAAAAAATCAATGGAGGAAACACCCTGTCATAGCAATTTTTCCACCCAGTGACAAATCAGTTATAAACATGTATGCATTTTTTGTTAATTTCTCATTGGAATACTTAGTTTTGTGTGCAGCAATGATAAAGTTCTTGGTAAAAAGATAAATTTAAGGAGTCATGAGGTGATTAATGGGGTAAGAATGGAGGGAAAAACTACAGAAATTTGCATAATTTTTCAGTCTTTTTTCCTTTAGTCTTCGCATTTTGTGAAACACTGGATAATTAAAGCAGTAAAACAAGTAAAGTAACCAGTATTTATAAGCTTCGGATAAGTATACAATAGTAATTCTCTAGTAAATTTACTTTTCCACCACTGTGTTAAGCCACTTGCAAGAGCCATGTGACAATAAATTAAAACAACAGACTTTGTGATGTACATAGAAAGCTGCACAGTGGATTATTTCAGCGTCTTTTTCAGTTTGAGTCTTCTATATCAAACTACAGTACAATGACAACTGTAACAATCACACATGGCCCACTGCGGTGTATGCTCAGTGTGAACATGAGGAAGGAACATCAATATTGCTTAAAACCTTTGCTGTTCTGCAAGTGAGCTGAGCAATATTGCGGCTCCTCAGCACCAATGTTATCTCAGGACATGACAAGAGGTTATTATCTTTGACACGGAGGAGACATGCGAGATTAAAGTAATCTATGGCCCTGTTTAATGTATAGGCACCTGGGCGAACTGGCGAGGATCGGATCCGTCTCGCTGCTGGAATGTAATTTTGTGAATTTGACAGAAGCTAATTCAATTGCACGGTGCCAAGTAGCAGTTCGCTGTGTGCAGAAATTCATTGTGCTCACTAAGACAGAAGGAGAAAATAAGAGCGTGGTGGAAACAAGGGGGGAAAACAAGAAACAACACAGGCAGACTTGGAGAGATTGAGCAGGTTGGTGAGGAGAATGAGTCTGGCAGGCGGCTGAACACATACGTTACTTCGGCGTGCGTGTTCAGAAGCTTATCCTTTGAGCCAGACATGGTGAAAGACTCTGCACCTGTCAGTTCGACTCCATCTAAAAGACACAATGGGGGGGAAGGTGCACAAAAAATAAAAAAAAAGGCAGAGCATTGTGTGTAAATTTGCTCATGTGAAACAGAAACAACAGTGTTATTCTCATGTGGAATGGTAAATACTGGAATATGATGAATGTGTTTATCTGCGTGTGGTACAGTAGCATTACAAACCACTGTCTCAACTTGCCTTGAAATTAAAATCAAAAACAGCGTTGGGGATTATAATACCACCAGGGCGAGATTGCGTTTTATTGAACACAATAAAGATGTACATTTTAACAAGAAAAAAAACTATACGTCCTGGACCTGCAGCACAAGCCCGTAGACAAATTCACACAACATATCGGTTTCAGCTCGATGCTGGGTAATAGGCGAGACAGGAGAGCAAGAGGTTAAAACAACAAAAGGAGTGGGAAAATTGTAGTTGTTTCAGCAAACAAGGAGGAACTTGTGATACGTTCGCCGTACATGCAATTGTAAAGTCAGTGGAAATTGCAAATTCAAATGTTAGGCTATTTCCTCCCACACAGAGTCGGCTCCTTTTCAACTCTGCTATTCAAAAAATTGTGAAACAAAAAAAAAAAACTCTTTACTTAACTTGCATTTTATCCTCTGCTATGTTTTCATGTTTAAATATTCAGGTTGCGGTCCATTGAGATCCCAGAAAGTGGAATATCAAGCAGAGGCAGCTGCCCTTTGTTTCGTCAGGGTGACCATCGCGATCAAACTCGATGCGGCTCAAAGGGTGACTCACCTTTATAAAGTGTGATTTCTGCCACGGGCTTTGCGTCAGGGGCCACACACATGACGGTATACTTTTTCCCTGCCACCCAAGGTGTCGCCAGGTCCGTCTCGAAGTATGGCTTGGATGGAGGAACTGCAGGAGAGAAGCAACAGCTGAGATTTCATATTTATGACATCAATATTCATATTCTACATGTCATTTGGATATTTGGTGTTATTTTGACATGTACCTTCCACCTAAACAACACTGCAGACCAAGCAGAGCTGTTTTGGCGTCAATATTATTGTGGTTTTAATGTTATGGCTCATCAGTGTAAATCACTAATGTTTGGTTAATGGAAGCTACTGCTGTAACAGATGGATATTAGCTTATGCGATGATATGATAATATGGATGTAGCATTTGGGAGTGACTGGGATGTCACACTGTCAGCTTTTGAGTGATTTACTACAGTGAGGTTTGATGTTCTGTTGCGTTTGAATACAAATTGTGGACAAGAAGCGAATGCAGAGATGAAACGGCGATGAAACCAATCCAGTGCTAATCTATCATAGCAAACACCAAACACTTCTCCACTCAGATCACCCCCAAGCTAAATATGTGCTTTCTGGACTGATCAAAGCAGTCTTCACTTCTCTACTGTTCTACTCTACAATCCTTTTATCTGACCATAAATAGGGATTCCAGAAAAAGAAAGCGAGAAAAAAACAAAAACATAGCTTTTAACACAAGGGACCAAAAAATTGTTTGGCAGTGAATTGAGAAATCTGTCACCAACTAATTATCAAAGAGATTTCTGCAGATCTGTTTGTTACCCTTTACCAGGACTATCAGTTAAAGCGTGCACACAGTACAGAAAAAAAAAACTAACAGTCTATTGTGCCAGCTTTTAGTGAGTGGGTGAGCCTGTAGAATTAGAAACTATGGTTACTGTGAAGGTTGTTTTTTCTTTCATCAGAGATCAAGTGCAAAGGCTGCCTGAGTTACGAGACAGAACGGGGAGTTGGTAAGTACAGGAAGGATACATGTGTGTGAGAGAGACATGAAAGACTGGCAGAGGAGGAAAGGGATATGGCAAGAATGAAAAGTGAGAATAAAGACGGGCTGCAGAGGATAAAGGGGAAGATAGCCGCTGCTGAATTCTGAGATAAATCCAGTGCCAATGTATGGCTAAACAGCTGGACCGCGAGCAACCAAACCAGCCAGCCATTCAACAGCCCCTCTCCACCTTCTTGGCACGTCCAGTCAACTCTCCGCCACTAGGAGGAGCTGTTGCTGTGTGCAGAGTCGCCCATTGGCTCCAGTCTGCTATTGAGACAGATGAGATGTGGCTGCAGCTTCAAACTGATTTAAAAGAAGCAATTGAATCTGTGTGGACTGTGATGGGTTACCCAGAGCACCGCAGAGGCGCGCGCAGCAATAATGAGATGCATTTGTTTGTTTTTCCCCCCCTTCTTCCCCGAGAAGATGACTGGGCCATGCATCTATTGACAGCCACTGCACTCTCAATCTACTCAGGCCCACACAATTCACATAGGCGCATCACTTGTTGTGCTCGAGGAGTGTCTGGCAGCCTAACAAATCCTAAAATAAGAATAATGATATGTTCACAAATGAGGCAGGCAGGTATCTAATTTTTCCCTCGCTCGCTCATGCCGGCCTGTTCCTCTTATCTCTCATTCACTCCATCATCCCTCTGTAGCAGCCCTGAGCCCACGTCCCCCTCCCCCTGCACGCACACACAATCCTTCTTGACCACTGCAGTTAAACTGCAGAAGTGCGGAGGAAGGTGTGTTCCAGCTTGGACCGGGACTTTACGGCCCGCCATTCATCACATCCACTCAGGAAAAACCATGTGACCCAATCAGCCCAGTCAGGTAGAACCTCAACACACACATACAGACACACACAGACATCTGTAGGCCCACAAATGTGATCGCACATGTGGACAACAACAAAACACACATTCTATTCAATTTACCCGACATGCACTCAAGAGCAAAGAACAGACAACAAACATGCTCTTCTCTTAATTAACTCTTTCTGCCTTTTTTGCTATACTTGCCTGTCAGGTTTTTTTTTTCATTTAGTCTCCCTGCCTCTCTCTCTCTCTCTTCCCCTCTGCTTTCAAGCTCTATCTCTCTTATTAAGGTACATATATGAGCACAAAAATAGATAGGCAAGGACTTGCTCCTGCAGTTCAGACGAGAAACACTGAGCCGCAAAATTCGATTCATTAGACAAATACAGACGGATGGATGGATAAGGCAGATAAGAAGCAGATTAGCAGACACACATCAATATGCATAAGCAGCTCTTTCCACCTATCCCTCTCGCTCATTCACATACAGATGCACATACTCTCTTTTCTCCTCTGCACACAAACACCCAAAGATAAACTCAAGTCTACAGTGCATGCAGATTTGCACGCGCAAACACACCGACACAGGCGAGCGAATGTGCAGACAAGCCACATTCATCTCACTCCGCTCTAAAAACAGGCGCCAGTGTGTGCACGGTCTAACATGTGATACCAACTTGATTCCCTGAAAAATACTGGAGGAGGCCCAGAGGATAAACAGCCTCTAAAAAGCTTATCATGCCGAATAAGATAGAAAATAACGCAGATCTGACTTCTCAACACCAGACAGACAAAACTCGCTTTTTATCTCTGGAAGACAAAGATTGGCCACTCATCCTTGCACAAGAAAGCACATGTGAATAAAAACACACACACATGCTCATTCTTACACACATTCTCGGTCTCAGGTGTGTGATCTCTGGCAATGAAAGCCACTGAGACAGTACTCTCTTTTTTTTTTTTAGCTTTCTCTCTGTCTCCCCCTTCCTGTCTGCATCTCCTGTGTTTTGAAGTAGGGGGGGAAATGGAGCAGGTGTTTAGGACAGAAATAAGACTTCCCACCCACACCTCCATCACCCCTCATCCACCCACACAGCTCCTCCCCATCCTGCTCCTAATGTCTGCCTGACCTTTTGTTTTGGGTCCATTACATAAGAGTTAAACTCCTATTTGTCAGCATCCACCTCCCAAATGGCCATTTACAGAAAATATATCACACAAGGTCTGACTCATGTGTAAATGTACCTTAGAGACGGAATTAAAAGCAAACCCTTTAGTGTCTCACTTCGCTATTTAGCAGAACTCCCCTTGCTAATTGTAAAAACAGACCCTGACACTGTAACATCAGTCTGACACTGTAATATGCACACCTTCTCAGCGGTGTACAACACGTCGTCCTCTGATGAGGTTATATCTTGGGCAACTGTCAGAAGTTTTCATGAACAAAGATGAATAAAGTCGCCATGTTCCACGTTGCTTGTGCCCCCATTTATAAGTCGTTCCATTATTCATAACAGGGAATCATAAAATGAAGGCTCATTATATACTCTTCAAGTGCTAAACTCATTAGCTACCGCAGAAAACCTCGCCATAGCCCTGGTTCCTAAAATGTCCTCTAACCTCCAACCAACACTGATAATAAGCTTACACACATGGGCACACTCACGCATGCACACACATATCTCTGTAAGACCCAACTATGGCAACTGAATGAGTAACACAGTCTAAAACCAGAACACATCAAAAAAAAAAATACTGTTTTGAACATTTGCAGGAGGCATCTGCACAGGCATGCAATGTGGTGAGGGAGAGAGAGGTGTTCATTAATAGGATTAAATGCTAAGGCTAATGGTATAAACCGAGACACAGGATGTGTCAGGTATGTGACGGGCACAGTGCGGGGTAAGTTTTAGCAGAGGAGGGGGTTTCAGCAGAGGGGGTAGAGGTTGTTATTGTCATGGATTACTCACTGCCACTTGATCTGCCTATTGCGGTAATCCCCTATCTAAGCTCCGCAGGAAGGCAAAAACACACAGGAGTTATGTTGCACCAATGGAAATGTCTTGAAAACATCTCTTTGTAAGCCCATGGATGGAGCTTATTGACATATTTGCCTCTATCCCTGCTATTTACTGCCTGTGGTGATCCATCTCGAATTAGCCAGTCATGATACCACTCTCTCTGACCCAAGAATCCAATTATACAACCGGCAATCTCTGTTTTGTTTTCAAATTCCTCCCCTCTCCCCTACTGTATCCTGCTCATAAAGAGTTTATGGTGTTTTGATTTGATGCAGAGCTTGATGGGTTATGGCCACGGATGACTGGCCAAGGGTGTGGGGCCTTGGGAGCTGTAGTTCAGTGATGGAAAAGTCCATGGGAAACTCATCAGAGACAGCGCTGCTTCAAAAGGATGCACACTTTTCCGGTCCCAGTTCAGCACTAACGCGAGATTGAATTCATCAGCTCATTATCAAGTCCCAGATTAGTCACGTATTTTGAATCACTTGAATTGTCGGGCTGGAACAAATGACCCTTCAGGACCGAGGCTGCAGAGTGCTTTTAAAGTCACTCGCTTCACTCTTTGCCCTTTTCCGACAGTACAGCTGCAACTGTCCATCTTAGCCAGTCAACAGCTGGAGAGTGATCCCAAGACACTGAACAAAAACACCTGCTGAGATGTGTGGAGGCGATTCAGATCTGACCATGTCGGGAACACAAGGAAAGAGTAGGCTTCGGTCATGGTAAATACCACTACCAGCCGGCCCTGATGCAACACCAACATAATTCCCACACATTTTGACCTTTTCCACAAAGCCAAAGGCAATTGTGTTGACTTTGTGTGGGCACACATGCAATAGGCATCTCAGAGGTAATAAATGTGGGAGTCGAGCCTGCTGCGGCTGCAGGTGTAGGTCTGCTGTAGGACATGAAACTGCTGCAGTGTTCGAACAGAACGCGGCCATTCAAAAAGAGACGTCTGCAGTCTATGCCTCTTCTTTCCCCACACCACCCGCCATCCCTCCCGCCAGCCCATTGATGTCAGAAAAACCTGCTCTCTTCCCAGAGGAGAGTGAGGCCGCTCGAATCGCCACAGTAACACCCTCCTCCCCTCCTCCCCTGCCTTTCCACATCCCCACCACCCACCCCCGTCCACGGTCAACCATCGAGAGCGAGGGAGAGAGGGAGAGAGGGAGAAATTGTGCGACGGAGAGAATGGGGAGGGGGATGTAAGTAAATGAACTGCGCCTGGAGAAGAAAGGTTCTTTTAGAGTCTTTTCCTTGCCACATATGGGCTTGCTCCCACAAGCAAGAGGGATAGGGAGAGAGAAATACCGGTTGTTATAGAGTGACAACAGGTGGTCTAATGTAGCCGCACAATTACATCTATTCCAGTCCATGTCTGAGTAGGAAGTTTTCAATCACTTCTGTTATAATTTATTCCTGTGCAAGGAAGAGACATGAATCGCCCTGAGGCTTGCCAGAGAATCCCGGCTGCACTGTTATACTTTATATTGTGCAGCTGCTGGTTAAAGCCGTGGACCTACTGGAACATGCAGGGATTGGCACAGTACTTGTTAAAGAAATAAATACTGTCCGAAAAAGTTCGAGAAATTGCAACATTCCTCATGGTTCAAACCGCTACTGTACCAAGGGCACTCTAAATTTAGCCCCTGCTTCAAATGCAACCGCCTTATCTTAAACAATTGAAAGCTCTTTATCAATAGAAATGAATATTTAACAGCTCTTTATATGCTGATTGCCAGTCAAAAGGTCGCGCATGTTAGTGTAGTATTGAGGATGCTCACTGTGCCTTATTATATACATCATTTTATTGCTCAGAAGAAAAAAAAATGCTTATAAGCCCCCGCCTCCACTCTATTGAGACACTCCATTTTTGTTTTGCTCACTTAGCACGGTGACCTGGGCTGCGCTGGAAACAATTGCCGTGCTGCTCTCAGACGGGCCCGCTTGACATTCATAGAGGGTGTCATCTTCCAGTTGGGCATTTTCAATCTGAAGATGATACTGCCCTGGAATAGAAATGGAGAGATTGATTATTTTTTTGTGACACATTTGTTGCGAAAAGGATGCGCACACTAAAAATATGTAAACAATTACCAAGAGGAGGAGTTTATTTGTTTTTCCTGTTCACACTCCGCTGAATGTAACCCTGACTGTCTTGATTTATTGTATATAGACAGATGAGCCACAACATTAAAACCACTGACATGTAAAAGGGAATGACACTGATTATCTTGTTACAATGGCACCTGTCAAGGGGATACATTAGGCAGCAACGAACGTTCAGGTCTTGAAGTTGATGTGTTAGAAAAAGAAAAAAACAGGAAAGCGCAAGGATCTGAGAGAATTTGACAAGGACCAAATTATGATGGTAGTGTGAAAACAAACCCAGTTGTAAGCTCTTAGTTCATCATTCATTTATGTTAATCGTTTCTTTGTTATGATTTGTTGTTTGCAGGTCACCTTTTTGATGCCAGTGTAGTGACTTCTAACTAGCTTAGCATGTTTATGTGCAGGTTGCAAGATTCCGAGAATAGGGGTCAGAAGAAAAGACTTGGGGTCCATCTAAGAGGATACCTTTTTAGCTCTATTAGGTCTTGTATCTTTAAAAAGTAGGACTTGACATTTCTTACATGGTATGGAAAGCTTAGTGTAGGCTTGAACTTACCAAACTTGTCATGAATCAGAGAGTTAAGGACCCAAATTTAGACACCAATGGTTAACCTTAATCAAATACCTGATACAAAAGCAAACCACAGTCCAGATATACCAAAAGCATGGGGGTCTGAAAAAAAATCATGAAAATATCCAAAAAGGTAACAAAGACATGACATAAACTAAAGCAAGAAATAAAGAAACACAAAGTCTCAAAAACTAAAGGCCCAAACCAGAGGTAGGAGAACAGGAGGTCTAACATTAGGGCGGCGAACTGGGTAACAAACAGGACAAACTGACAAGACAAGACTATTTAAAACTGGCCGAGGAGACAACAAACACAGGTGAAACTGTAGGCAATCTATAGGGAGGGAAAAAGAGGAACAAAGAACAGAAGTAAAAATGTAAGCGACCCATGAGGGAAGGCAATTTCAAAATAAAACAGGAAGTAACAGAAAACCTACACATAGACAAACAGACACAAACTGAAAGAGACATAGGAAACACAGAATAGGAAAACACACAGGAAAAAATAACAGAAAACAAAACTGGCAACCAAAACCCAAGACCTTGACAGAACTATATCTAACTGACTACTGGAAAGGTGAGTATTTGTTGTTGTTAATTAAATTTAGCAGAAATAGACAGTTACAGCAATTTTTCAGGACCATAGATGCCTGACCTAGTCATCTCTAAAACCACAGGTCTTGTGGGATGTTACCGGTATGTAGTGGTTAGTCCCTACCAAAAGTGGTTCAAGAAAGGAAAACCAGGCAAACCAGCAACAAGGTCATAGATGTCCAAGGCTCATTGATGCATGTGGAGAGCAAAGACTGGCCTGTGTGGTTCAATCCCACAGACGTACTGTAGCAGCAATAGCCCAAAACCTCAGAACACACAGTGCATCACAGATTGATGCATATGGGGTTTGTGTAGCTGCAGAATGGTGAGAGTGCCCATGCTGACCCCCGTCAACCGCTAAAAGTGCTTACAATTGTGCACATAAACACCAGAACTGAACCATGGAGTAATGGAAGAAGGTGATTCATGTTTTCTTCCACGTCTCATGTGGACTGCCGGGTGCATGTGCATTGTTTTCTTTGTTACAGAGATGGAAACAACATTCTTCTGGGAATTCTTGGGTCCTGGATTCCATGTGGATGTTACATTGACACCTAGCACCAACCTAAACCCCTTCATTCCCTGATGGCAGTGTCCTTTCTCAGCAGGATAATGAAAAGGATTTAAAGGTTCTTCTGCTAATGTCTTGGTGCCTGGACACCTTCAGGGGTCCTGTGTCCATACCTCAATGAATTGGAGCTGTTTTGGTGGCACAAGGAAGATCTACACAATATTAAGCAAGTGGTTTTAATGCTGTGGCTGATGGATCTATAGTGATAATTACTTCCTGAAGGCTCTGTTTCTTACATGTTGATTTTAGTGGCAATTTTACTTATGAAATGAGAATATTAACAGTAAAAGCAATCTGCACAATGACAGATTGGCATATCAATTCAATACAACAATATATTCTACTACTGACATTTGGATGTTTGATTAGACTATAAATAGACAAATTTCTTATTTTATTTCCGTGGAATGGAAACATCTCACTTGGTGAGAACCTCCCGCTGCAGGCATTTCCATTGACATGCAAGTGGTTGTCTATACTCATAGCAGAGGCATTTTGTTTTAGAATGAATTTCCAATGTGGTAAATGAAATCCAATCCCAGATTCACAATGCCGACTGAATAAACTGTCTATTAATTGATGCCAGGCAGAGTCCCTCACTCTGTATCTCTCTTCTGATAGTCTGGCATGCCAACAGGGCTTGATTTGTTTGATGCATTGCCATAACCTGTGGGGATTAGATGATGTTCAGCGTTGGTTTTCCAGCTCCTGATGGCTCACAGCCTACTAACATGTGGAAAATAGTATCTTGGTCTGACAACCACCCAGGCCTAAAAATGCATGTGTCAAGTAAGCTGGCAAGATAATTAACACCAACCAGAAGCGATTTTCACATCTAAGTTATCATTGAGTGCAGAGAGAGAGAGACATTTAAGTTATTAATCATATTCCTCTTTCCTGAAATTTACTCACGAATAGTGCAATCAACTTGCAGAGACTGTGTATTTATAGTTGGAGAGATGGCGAATGGCTGCGACGCAATTTGCTTATTTGTCCATTATGCTGTATTTATTTCATCTAGAGCCTTCAAATTTTTAGGATACAGTGTATCTGCATAGCCATTATTCCTGCAGTAGAATACATCTTCCCCTCTGCATTTGTGCATTTGTGCATGAACCACAAAACTGAAAACACATATTTATGTTTTCCTACATAAGTGAGAAAGTTCAGACCTAAGAGAAAGATAAAAAGAAAGTGAAAGTGTTAATTGCATTAAGTGCATGTATTTTCTCCAACTTTAACTTTTTTTTTAAGCTAAAAAATCACGCAGATGTTATGGAAAATGTTTGCTATAATTGTGCATGGCTATTCACTTTATTTCTTTTTTCAGAAACCTTTTATATCATCATTTGTATCGTAAAGCCAGACCAATAAATCAGACGATTATCGATTGATGTTGGTATTAGCGTATATGCTGTCCAATAAGGGCTGATATGAAAACTTTTGGACATAATAATGGAGAAAAAGATGCTTGGGGTAATTTAGATATGGTGTCATATTGTTTGTCCCGCAGAGTAGTTCCATTTCCTTTGTATACAGTATTCTCTACATTGTCTGCAGTACATGTAGCATCTTAGCTTAGCAGACGGTGGTGCAGAGTCAAGCAGTGTCCTCACAGTAATTTGCTTTTTGAAATACATTGCTGGAAATTTAATGAACAATGACCCTGTCATTTTCACTTTTCAATATAACTCCCAACATTTATATAAAAAATATCAGACAATATATTGAGATTTTTTTACTCTCTACAATCAGCCCCAAAGTTCCAGCATCAGTCGGGTTCTGTTGTTTAGTGCTACTCTATTATACAAGGCACTAATTTAATATAACACCTTCAGCTATTTCTAACACCGTTAACACAAAAAGAAAAAGAAAGGAAAGACAAAGTGATAAAGAGCCTTCAGCTTTTTCACATTTTGAAAAAGCTGAAGGCTCTTTATCACTTTCTCTTTCTTTTTCTTGCTCTGCACAGGAAAACATACTTCAGGATTACGAGTTTCAAACTTTAAACGTGACAAAAACATTATTTTCAAAGACATTCTCCATATACAAGAAGTCCAATAAGGTAATCTTCATGTGTGACCACGATTTTATATATGTCTGATTATATTTAGTTGATACCACGTAGGAAAAATCTGCAACACTGGCAGTATATGTGATATCACGTGTGTTCATTAGTAATTACATTTTGCCTGACTGACTGGCTGTGTGCCATGTGCTACATTTAAATTACTGCTTGCGGGCCAATCATTGAAAATAAATTAAGACATACGTAATGCTTTGGTGCCTTGAACAAGCCGTTTTATCTCTTCGTGTGTGTGTTTACCTTTACAACAGGACTCGTGCACAAATGCTTCAACATCCTAGATCACGTCAGTACACATTTACATCCTTGCCTCGGCTTTGCGAAACTAAGGGTGCTACATTTACTGTAAGTGTATGTTGAAATCAACACTGGCCCCTCTTGGGTGTGAATGTGTGATTTCAGGCTTTTTTAAGCATCAATAAACACCACTGACGGTGACAATCAGCGAAAACTGGTGCCATATCAAGTGCAGTCAAGTGTCATCTTAAATGATTTTGCTCTTTCTGTTCAGTGTAAAGTGATTGCATACATTGGTCTGCAGTCTGCTGTTTCTTTTCCTGGAAAGTGTACCTGCGCTGATGGGTATTTTATTCATGAGTGAGCACATGAGTGTTTGGCAGCTCGTGAGTGTGTTTGTGGTCTTCACATTCATGCGTACAGGCTCTTATTGTGTTGTCATGGCTGTAAAAGGTGACAAGAAGTTTTTCTCTCACCCTGTATCTGCTGTAATGCTTATCATAATTTGCTCGTTGACAACTAATCAACGCAGAAACAACATTTTTGTGTGTTATATGTTTGTTTATGTAACCTCTTGCCAGTAATAAGGATGCAGGGAGTGTGCATGGGCATCTATGCATCCCTCAGTGTTTATGTGTCATTGGCGGTCTCCCACACTGTGCAACAGTGAAGTGCGGCTTGTCTAGTTGCGGGCTGATCAGGAACAGATGCTCTTCTCTTACTCGGGATTGCCTTCTAATTGGCTATTACTTTTTATAGACTGTAGTGCGGATTCTGCAACACACTTTATTCGCTGCCACATATCACTGATTAGCTGACACTCTGTTGCTTTCATTTCTATTTTTTGTCTTCACATGTGAGTGACAGGTTAAGGCGGATTTGCGAGAGGCTGTCGACAATCACATCACCTCCCCAGCCCCAGATGCTCCCCGCACTGACAGCCATAAGGTCCCTGTAATATCTGGGTTGCTTTATTACAGCACTTTGAAGCCATAGCAACAACCTCATCTCATTTACTTTTAGAGTAGCCAGCATCAAGCTGTTCTGTTGGATGCTTCCGGAGCTGACAACAGTGTTAATTAAAACCATATGAACTGTATGTCACTAGAAAACCACAACATATATGAGATTCATCTAATACTGGCAGCACATTAATGTGAGGCTTTCTTTAGTACTTTAATGTACCCTTTCCACATATGACACCATGTTCCAAACTACACAGAAGTTTATTGTTTCTTTGACCAGAGTTTTTTGTTTCTATGTGATTTTTTTTATTCTACAAGCATCACTCAACCACAGGGAATGTACTTTTTCTAGTTTTGGTGTCTTGTTGTGGTGCTGCTATCAGCAAAGTTTATTTAGCTTAGATAGGTCCATTAAAGCCCAGTAGGCCATAGAGCATATTCCGTGAGCATCCTTGTTTACCTCTCTTGGGATTTCCAATCATGCTGTAGCGTGGAAAGCCTGGCAGGCTTCTCTCCGGTCCCAGGAGGAGGCCATCTTTTGCCCACTGCACAGTCCCTGAGGCCCGCAGAACCTCACACCTCAACACAGCTGTGGCTCCCATCCGCACAGTAACGTTCCTGGGCTCAGACCTGAAGGCCTGCTGGGCCTGTGCGCCTGGAGACATGAAAAGGAGAAGGAAGGAAGGAACTGAAGTGCAACGGTAAGAGCCGGAAAGAGATGTGATAGGATTTAATTTAAAGAGATGGAGAAGAACAAGCTCTGAGCATGTGAGAGAAGTGAAGGAAATAAAGGGAGTGGAGGAAGAATGACACAAACATACACCACAGGGTAGCAGTCCTGTGGTCTTTTGTCTGAGAAGACACCCCATTGTGTCTGGCCACATTATTCATCCTGGCATATGTTTTATTGATGGGAAACTGCAGTGATACGGCCCTGAAAATGAGTCAATAAAGTAATTACTGCAAATTAAATCCCCCCTCGGCCATGCAGATAGGGTATTGGGAGGAGGAAAAAAAGCATGGGGTATCAGAGACCTTGTTCACCTGCGGTTTTTCTTCAATGTCGATGTCCCACTAGCTAATTCCTCCTGGGAAGAGTAATGATTATCACTTTAATCCCCCTTGTTTGTCATAGGTGGTGTTAGCCATCCTTCAGCCAGGCTCTTAGGTGACATTCTGTGGTGCAGTGCGCTCGAGTCGGGAAGGTAACCTTAAAGCAGACCACCCATCAGCCTTTAACACTGGGGCTAGGATTATATGATTATTATACATAGGGGTTTATGAATAAATTCAGTTCAGGGAGCCAAATACGAGCGCATACTCCAATTAGTGCATAATATCTAAGCATGAGTCTCGTTTAAACAATGCCCCACAGAGAAGCCAGCCTGATTCCATTGGGCTGTTTAAATCTTGACCTTCATTGAAGCAATGACCAAGTTGTTTGTGAAGTGCATGCTCTGTTGCATCTGACAACATGAGTGAGAGGCAGAGCTCTCAGATCAAGGCTGAACCAGTCACCTCACGTCAAATATGAAGGGCAAGATTGGCCATTACAGAGGATGCATACAAACAACCAAACACAGGAGCATATTTGCATACAGTTTACATAAATGAATACTCAACAATGATCTACAGCGGCTGCTAGAATAGTATTACACTGGATCTTTTTTTCTCTTTTTCAAAATGCAGTGATAAGACTTCATTTTCATGGCATAAAGTGAAAAAATCATATGAGCTGAATTTATAATCAAATATCAAACCCTTGCCCAGTTCATGACAATCTGGGGTTTTTGCTACTGAGGTTTTAGTCTATTTATAATGCAAACTTTAAATATTGCTGTGCTTCTGGTATTATTGACTCAGTTTTACTTATTGACCCTTGTTTATTTGTGCTCCTGTTACCCTACTTCTTAGCACACATAAAGGACGCTTTAACAGTAAAACTAGATATTTACATGTACCTCAGTAAATAACATATTATAGACATAGTAAAGGACTATCTTTATTATAGAGACAGTTGAAGAGGGATAGAGGATGACATCTAAGACAGCTAAGGCCCCATGCTGGATTTTAGCCTTGGTACATTGGACAATATGTCAACAAGGTGAGCTACTGGAGCATCCTGTAATTATATTAATTACATTAATACCCAGTAATTATATAATTAATTATGTTTTTAACACTTGTTGGCTGTAAACAACACTAACATTCAGTTTCATTGCCTCCTGAATTTGATCTGGAGGATGTTTTAGCATGCAATTGCTTATTTGCACATTCAGACGAGAGGGAACAACATTAGAATTCATTCATGTTTTGTTATGTTTGTGGTAACCCGACACCCGACACGCAGTATTTACTCGAATTTTACTCCGATTTGGTCCACCAACTCCTGAGGACAATATCTTGCTCTTTAGCATGGAATGTATAGAAAAGATGGACAAAGCGGAAACCGTAAACCTGCATTCTTTCTAGTGACCAGCAGGGGGCGACTCATCTGGTTGCAAAAAGAAGTCAGATTGTATAGAAATCTCAGAGAAAATTTTTCTAAAAATATTTCTCCATTGATTTGTTGCTTCAGGAGGCGTTTTCCTGATGCATTTATGGCCTTAATCTCCAGTTTTGAGTCTTTTTGAGCATAGCCCGATGTTAGTTTAGTGAATTATGATCCCATTTAGAATAAAGTTGCAGATAAAGCAGGGTACATTTTAGGAGGAGGCTAGGTTGCTATTGCATCATTGTACGTAGTGTCCTTTGGTTCCAAACTCAAGGCTTCACAAAAATAGTTCACAGTTGCTAAGTCCATCTTCTTCTTTTTTTTTTAAGATTTAGTTTTGGCCTTTTACGCCTTTATTGGATAGGACAGTGGATAGAGTCGGAAATGGGAGATAGTGGGGAAGGACATGCGGCAAACGCCCGAGTTTGGAATCGAACCTGGGACAGCCGCTACGCTTCTGCACATGGGTCACGCAACATAACCATTAGGCTATCGGGGCACCCCTCTACATCTATCTTCTATATACAGTCTATGCTCTTTAGCAGCTAAATGCTACAATATGTTTTCTAGTCACTTGTTTTACTTTCTGTGATTATGTGCTGAGAAATCGTGCACCGAGATAAGAGAGATTGAAGCAACACAATGAGTTACTTGATGTAAAAGCAAAGAAATAAACTTAAAGATGCCAAAATCCCCTCTATAACTATGGAGAATGTCAGAGACTGGTAGTAACTCTCTGTAAGTTTGCGTGCAACTGTTCTCTTTCACATTATAAGCATTTGACCTTGTTGGTATTAAAAAAAATACTATTTACCTACAACAGCTTTAAGGGACGAGAAAAGTAAGCCTATTCCACTGAATCGACTGGCAAACATTTTCACTTGTGTCCTTGCACAAGTGTAAGCAAGAAATGAGATTTTGTTTAAGAGTTGCCAGTAAGCAAGCATTAGATACAATAGTAAGGTGCAGAAATTGCAGCACTTACAGTAAATGAAATGCAGCCTTCATTAATTAATGTTATTAATTACGTCTGTGCGTTCCTGCTATGAGCTGTCAAAACGTCTGCTGTGAAATGTTGATTTCCATTCCTCACGTCTATAATTAAATATGTATACAATTTGACTCTCAAACCATATTTCCACATTCATTTGTAGTTCCTCAGGTAAAGATATTGACTGCATGTTGTTTAAGAGGGGAAAGTTTATACATCAGATACCAGTAAACTCTAATAGTGTCTGTATGTAAGTGCAAATGTTTATTTAAAGCTATATCTTCCTGGCCTGTCATAAGGTGGTGAGATATGTTATTAAGATGATGCACCACACTATACTGTCGCATAATGTGGGGTTATGATTGTGTTTGGTATGTTCCATGAACTGGAGGTCACTGTGGTAATCACCATGACAACTTGTGAGGAAGTGCTGTGTACATAACGATAATAGCAGAAGTGACATTAACGCTGTGTTATTTATTTTCTGTGTAAAAGTGTCACAGGTGAAAAAAACAGGAAGGAATACATCCAAGCCATGCACATCACACTGGATATTTATACCTTGAGCAAAACCCTGTCAGGAAAGTCGGCTCGATTGCAACTGAAGCAGCATTTAGATTCAACTGCTTGCGTGAAACACTAATACTCTTTGGCCAAGTTTCACTTTTAATGTGAATAAACCTGTTAACAAAGGGTCCTTTTCCACTTGATGTAGCGTTCACAGGAATAATGGCCTTCTAGCCAAAAGGAGTGGGAAAAGATACAACTAATGGATTCCTACTTGACAAACAGGAGAGGGTAGCAATGACAATGTTAATAGCAAGTCCTGCTCACCATCTTGATTTTTTTTCAGGCTGATTTGCTTTGATGCTAAAAGGGAAAATTTCACATAGGTGCCACAGTAAGCACATTCAGTAAAGCTCATATTTTAAGCAAGATTTTCACAACATAGGGTTAAGAGATAAGTGTTAGATTACCCAGGTTGGTTTAAGCGACACAGCCGCAGAGCATGAGTCACTACAAGCTGTTATATGAGCCATACTACAAGGGAAACTTGCTATATGTAAACACACAGCTGCTATTATGCTATAGTGAAAATTCAATTAAGGCCTCAATAAAGTCAAGGTTCCCAGCGCTCAGCTGAATGGCCTGAACATAGATGGGATTTGAAAAGGCCACAGTTACTGTAATGATAACTCCATGGTGACATTTGATTCTCTTACCCCAGATGAGACAGAGAAAGGGTAGAGCTGAAGGAGACACAATCCATGCTGACAAGAAGTCCATTTCGCCACTGACACCTGACCTTCAACAGCCCTGGAACAACAATGGAAAAAGACACACATATGTAACATACACAGTCTTAAGATATCCATCTAGTAAACACATGCTTTTGAGAGGCATTTGTATTAAGTTAATCGCTGTAGTTTGTAAACTAAACAATTAATCTTTTCATATGTAAGTGTTTGCTCATTTATTGTCAGGGTTTGGCTTTCTATCAACATACTGCACCTTGGGTTTACATTACCATTTACTGCTCAGTGTAGCATTCAGCTGCCAAGTCTAACCAGCTTCGGACGAGCACATGTCATGCCATCGCGGAGGACTACCAATCGATTAATCAATCAATCGATCAATCCCTCATTTGCATGCAATTAAAACATAACTTTAAAAAACCAGAAGGCACAGTTTAAAGGTTTTTATCATGGTCTAGTCATAATGTTAATGGTACAAAACCAGTTTTAAGAGTGTAATCTTTGTGTGGAAAAATGCAGGTAAGTGGCTTATCTGGTTAAGCTAGTGTTAGTCTCCTGATTAGCCACAAGGAGTGAGCAATTCCCTTAGCACTGTATATTAATTTGCAATTAGTTGTTGTTGTCATCTGGCATCTGAAACAGGATCAGCTGAGGGAATGAAGAACAGAGGAGCATACACCTTTCTCCACAAAAGCCAAGACTCCCGACCGTAATTTCGTTGTGTGTATTGAAGCATATGCATGACAGTAAAAGGATTCTGATTCTGAAAGAAGTCTCTGCAAATTAATGTATGGATGAATAGAAATCAGTGCCTGCACAGAAAGCAGAAAATGTGTTAAAATCTTGATAAAAGTTCTTTAATAATAATGTCAATTTTAATAACATGAACTATACAAAGCTTGTAGTATATTCAGCATAGCGGTGCCGCATAACAATGATCACCTAAGCTTTGACCATGACTGTATTTGCAAGGACAGTAATGTATAGCTGGTTGCCTATAGCCTCATTCAGACTTTGACTTCTTTCATATCTGCTAAGAGGCATTGCCATCTTGCTACTCAGGACCTAGTAACATCTTATTTTCACTTTCAACATGGCATATATGAATTATTAGGGGATGTTATTTTTTCCACATTTCAGCACCAATGCTGGTCTGAGAACATCAAAGACAGCTCCAAAGACACAATTTGTGCGCCCTAATCACAACACCTTTATCATTCACTTTGTTCTACAATTTCACATCTATTTCTAACTATTGAAAGTTCATGAAAATAAAACTTTACTGCAAAAAAGGCAGAGCCTAACAGGTCGGATTAAGGAGACTCAGATGGGATTTGACATTAACAGGAGCAAAATATGCATTTGTTGCTTCCAACTGTTTGTAGGTGTCTTTCCTCTGAGTTTATCAGATATCTGCAGCATCAGACAGAAGCAGAGTCAAAAAATCGACAGAGCTGTGTGCATTTCCTAACATGGAACAACAGTAATTTCAGTTATTACTTATGATTATAAATTATCCCCGGCATGGAGAAAGGATTGATCAGGATCTAACGTCAAGTCACAAAATGTACTTTTCTTTACTTTCGGACAGGTGAGCTGTAATATATATACACCGATCAGGCATAACGTTATGACCACCTGCCTAATATTGTGTTGGTCCACCTTATGTGGTCAAAAATGCTCTGAACCATTGGACATGGACAAGAGGACCTCTCAGGGCATCTGGCACCAGGATGTTGGCAGTGGATCCTTTGTGTACTCTGGCTTGTGCAGTGGGGTCTCTGTCAATCAAACTTGTTCCACTGCATCCTGTTGATGCTTGATCAGAATGGGGTCTAGGAAGTTTGGAGGTCAAATCAACATCTTGGGTGATTGTCATGTTCCTCAAGATGTTCCTGACTGTTTGATGTTTTTGCCATGTGGTGGGGTGCATTTTCCTGCAGGGGTAGGCCAGTGACATTTGGGATTTCCATTTGCATGAGGGAGTGTGTTTGTTCTGGGACAATGTTTATTTGGG
>OMNN01030129.1:14630-39805 GCA_900302755.1 Chromis chromis
TTCAAAATGTTACCCTATTCAACCACCAAGTGTCTCCCTTGGAATTGAGAGTGATTTACATTTTGGGGGAATGATGCTATTGCCTGTGTATGTCATTGGAAGGCATACAATGGAGAAATTGAGAAAAGAAACTAAAAAGAAAAAATGAAAACCTCTGTAAATCAATTTAGAAATCACCATAACTGGTTCAGCATATTATCAATGGTGCCAATTTGACTAAATGTTGGGTACAAGAGGGGTTCAGTTGTCTGTGGTTGGGCCCAATTGACCTTATTCTGATCAGTACGATATAATAAATGAGATGTTGTTTTTGTCGTCTAATGTGCAGAATTTTACTACATATGTTGCATAATTATATGCACTGCAACCCTAACTGCAATACTTAAACAATAAAATGCTTTATATTGAAATAAACATGACAAAGGCTGTATCGGCTTCCTTAAGTCCATACAGATCTGAGTAAAGCTGCCTTGAATTTTAAAATCTAACAACATTAGCGTCTACACAGGCTCCCTAGCGAATCCTTAAACTGCTTAAAGATTGAACAAATTGCAAAGAAAACCCAATAAATCAAGGACTGGCTTTTCTGAAAAACATATTCAGCAGCTCTTTTTCTCCTCTGCGTTCGGCGTGCTGTGGCTCATCGTAATTTGCTGAGCTGCGTTCGTGTGAGGTGTGTAGTAAAGAGAACAATGCTCAAGTAAGAAGTTTTCTCCAAACAAGTGCCGTGCCTCGGAGGAATTCTCCTCTTGTCCTTGAGAGGCATCATGGAGTGTGACTTAAAGACTTTTTATTCCTCCTCCGCTCCCTCACGTCGCCCCTCCTCCTCTCCTCTATGCCTCACTGTCTTCTTCTCTGTCTTTTCTCCCTCCTGTCTTTTCTCCTCCTCCCACTACTTCTCGGTCGCCGGAGGGGGGTCTCTCCACGCTCTGATTGGTTTTATTGGCAGTGGTTCCGTTGTGGAGGATGCCGGCATGGCTCTCGATGTCGTGCTTGATAAAGATGGATCAGCACATAACATTAGGCAAAGCAGTTCTCTTTTCCAACTCATTAAAAAGACAACATTCAATGAGAATAGGAACATCCTCTGGTGTCAGGGAGATTCATGTTGAGTTATTCATCTCCTAACTGTGTTTTATACTCAGCCTCATAGTCAGGCGATGTGCTTTTAAAACATCACAAGTCCTGGCAGCGCTGCTCCCGTGAATGAATTTCTATGTACATATTTTATTAAAGGGACACTTTTGCATGTGACCCATATCCACGTGTCTCCCAATATCTGTCATGATGAATGAGCAAGGCTTCGCAGCTCTACTGGAAACTGTTTGCATCCCATAGTGTGACAGAAACGGTTAAACCTATGAAGCAGCCCAACCTTATAAGATGTGATATACTCTCGTGAGTCAGTCTGTTCTTGGAAGCCTTCAACGCATCACCATTTTCCATTTTTACGATAAATAAGTAGTCACTGTCTTCTTATTCTGCCTTACAAAGACAGAGAGGACAAACTACAGAAGCAGAAAGAACGTTTAAAGATTGTGGTGCACTGTGCGTCTGCGTGATCTTCACAAAGTGACAGTGGAAACGTATCTCTACAAACCAAATGTGTTGCTTCACACTTCTTGTCCTTTTTAAGTAGTTTGAGAAAATAAAGTTTACTTTTATTATTTAGCTCAAAGGATTAAAATTTGGACTATCTGTGTTATGCTTGCTGTCTGTCAGTCTGCAAGATATCAATATTTATATTGAAATAATATGTTAAATGAATTTAAAATGTATTTCATGAATATTTCAATTTAAAGGTATCTTAAATTGCCAAACTGAATGAATTCAACAAAAGTCAAAAACTGAAATTATAAGTAGTTGCTGCCACTTTGCTAAGCTAGTCAGACTTTACCAGAAGCTACGACTTACTCCTGTCTTATTGAGACGTGACAAATAACTAACTGAATTAACAGGTTAACTAATCAGAATAGATACATTAACCCAAAGATAATGTGGGAGAACAGTGAAGTTAGTTTAAGCTTTAGTTTAACTGTGGATATTTGGCAATAAGCCCAAGTCAACAAGTGGAAACATCATCAGGAGGCAATGAATCTGCTGATGAAGAAAGAAACTCAACATGAAACTGCAAGCAAGTAAAAAGTAAGTAAAAACATTAGTAGTCAGATCTCAGTGTTGAGCCTCACATTAAAATCATAACCAAGACTACATTTTATTATTTGAAGAACATTACCAGAATGCCACTGTTTCTCTCTCAAGTCAATACAGAGACACTACTACAAGCTTTTACTACCTAACAACAGCTGTTTCAAAACCCAGCTGCATGTGTTGACTAAGACCAGCAGGAGAGAACACATTACACAAATTAAAAGATTCTCTATGCAAACTTTCAGAACCACTAGATGTCATAAGAGCATCAACATCTCAGACCAAAACAAACGGGCATGTCCCTCTCAATTCTCACTTCAGTTAGAACCAGGGCAACTAAAGTATTCCAGCCACAACCATTAGCCCACGCCAGCAATATAAGATCCTTTGAGGGTGCCCCGATAGCCTAGCGGTTATGTCGCATGACCCACGTGCAGAGGCGTAGTGGCTGAGCCAGGTTCGAGTCCGGCCTCGGCCATTTATCGCATGTCCTTCCCCATTCTGACGCTATCCACTGTCCTTTCTAATAAAGACATAACAAGGCCAGAAATAAATCTTAAAAAATAAAAAATCATTTAAACAGCTGTTGAGAGTTGTTGTCAACTCGAGTAACATCTTCACTTCACCCGTTTCTCCTTCTTGCTTCCTTGTTTCATTGGTCTGTTTGACTACAGCAAACTTGTATGTGGAAACAGACACACAAAGACTGGAGTGGAACAGACATGAATGGAGAAGACAAGCCTCAAAATAGCCTCACAATGAGCTGAAATGAAATTAGTTCAGAGCATTAGGTAAATAATAAATAAATAAATACATTTTGCGGCACCGACTCAATGCTAGACTGCACTTTGGCTTATTCAGTGTGGTGTAGCAGGTCACTCTTGACTGTATAAATGCAGGGAGGACCAACCGTTTCAAAGGGAGGGGCCTACATGCACTAACATGCATGCATAGCTGCCAAAACATAGAACGGGGAAGCTCAGATAACAACACACACAGAGTGTGACTTCTGCTAAGGTTATATCCACCATATCTTTACATAGCAGTTATCTGTTAAAATGAAGCCATATTTGTGCTTAAATTCCCACATATTGCCCCTTTAAAGTCTTTCCACTGGCTAGCTGTCTGCTTCAGCATTGATTTTAGGAACTTTTTATGGGTTTATAATACTCTTAATTGTCATGGTCCTGCCTATTTATCAGATTTGTTTTGATAGGATTAACCTGGAACCCTCAGATCTTTAGGTGGTGGCCTTTCAATTATTCCCAAAGTCATAACAAAAACCCACGGTGAGGCATCCAGCTCGTTATTACGGCCCACATCTCTGGAACAGTCTTCCTGAAGACCAGAGGGCAGCAGACAATGTTGATATTTTCAAAAGCAAACTCAAGAGCTACCTTTTTAGTCTGGCTTTAAATAGCATTTTGTTTATTTCTTGGTCTATTCATTTATACATTTTAGATGTTTTATCTTTGTCACACTTCATTTCTCTATTATTATGGCCTTATTTTTGCTTTTCTGAATTTGTGACTTATCCTGCGTCTGGTGTTGCAAATTTATGAGTTTTATTTATGATAATGTTTTTTCGGTTCCTCATTACCTGGATTTATTTCATTTATACCATAATTGCTTTGTGCATGGATGGGTGAATGGGTGTGTGGGGGTATTGTTTTTATTGCACAAAGCTCTTTTGTCTTGCATTCAATTTGTATGTAAAGTGTTGAATAAATAAAGTTGGACTGATTGATTGAGCTAACTTTAGCTTTAGAGTGATACGGATCTCTTGTTTGGGATGTGGTGCATGAGTCAGCGGTCTCAATGTGAGGGCTGTTTATTTTGGTGATGTTTGATACAATAAAGCAGAGGCTAAAAAGTCTCTCTGGAACAGCTATGTAGTGGATTTTGGTGGTTGATATTATCTCAGCTTGGTTTGGACTCCCAGTTTGGACCAGGTCTGGAAAAGGAAAGACTAGACTGACTTGAGCTTGACAAGGTTAAGAGAAGAAAAGAAGGGTTCCGGTGAGAGACAAATAGCAAGACATTGTATCCATCTGAGAGAAGTGGCCGAGGTGTTTTCACAGCAGCAGACGGAAGCAGTTAGGAAGCCAGAGCCGGGCTGAAGAGGTTGTTTGGCACTTGATGATGGAGTAGGAGGGGGGCCTGTCCTTTACAACATGTGGGATGCAGGTTCAAATAGTGTTTCTGCACTGCAATTGATGGAGAGATGTCCACCACCCACTAAGGAGGAGAGATGAAGAGAGAGAGAAAGAGGGAGAGTTTACCACCCCCAACAAATTGATGTTAGGCTGTCCACTATCCGTCAAAATCCCATGGAAGGAGGACAGGAAGCTGTCTGTTTTGACTGGATACATCATCCTGTCTGATTACCGAGCATTTCCTCTATGACCTACGTTTTTCTGCTTATTGAAGCCTTTAGAAAGTCCAAAGCTCAAGTAACTTTTTTATTATCTAATTGCTTAAAAGAGGAGGGGAAAAAAGCCTCCACAGTATTTCTATCAGTGGGTGCAGCTGAGGCGCAGACCGTCAATAAAAGGGCTGAGAGAGCCAGCGTGGAGAATAGCATCTACCACCCACTGAGGCTCCGCAGGAACGCAGCTATTTGAGTGCAACAGCTCCAATCAACACCTATTTAAAGACTGTAGCGTACAGAGTGTGGGTTAGTCCGTGACGGTGCTGTGAACTAGACACTCAAAAGTATTTAGTTGTTGTCTGCTAAACCTGTAGAGGCATGTTAAGGTAAATCAGAGGAAGGTAATGTGTGATTATTAGCCACAGATATCAAATAATACAAGAGTTTCCCATATTAACTGAAAGGAAGGAGTATTACAATTAAGAAGAAGAAATCTCTGAAAATGTGTGCATTCATGTGGCTGTATCAAGTGAAATCTATGCGTGCTCGCCTGATCATTAGCATTAATTAAGACTAATCTCATTCTCAGTAAGTTGAAATGCATCCGTGGCCATGGCAACCCAATCCCAAATGGTGAGTGGCGACGAGGCCCGCTGTCTCTCCACTTCCCCCGGCAGTCATTGTGATTTGTGGAGCAATTACCACACAGCTAGAGGAGAAGGAGCACTTCAGCGAGACAAGTCGGTGTCCCGCCTAATGCGTGACATCCTCCCGGTGTCGTGATGGCAAGGACCAGAATCTGGAGCGGAAATTACACCGCATGTTATGTTAGAGCCCAGGCTGCAAGGAGGTGCAAGAGTTTACTTTGTGTTTGGAGATATTGCTTCATGAAGAGCACCAAAGCTGCGACATGAAATGAAAGTCAAGCTGAGAGCGTGTTGGTTTACTACCTGACATTTAAAAATAGCACTGTGGCTGTGTGAACGGTGCCCTGGAACAGTGGTTAAATCACAGTGGCAGTGTGTGGGAACTCTCAACAATACACAACCTCCAAACACCAAAACTAGGTCAATTTCTGCCCCCTGAACAAATTCGATTTTCTCTTAAAGTCCATGATAACAGAATTCAGAGAAACCATGATATGTGTCAGAAGATAACTTCTGAAGGCACTTGCAAAGACTGAACTATGTAGTACTGAATTGTTAGAATGCTGAACCAATGAGAACCAAGAACACTCATATTTACACCTACAGACAATTTAGAATCACCAATTAACCTCAGCATATCTTTTGACTGTGGGAGGTGGATTCTAGGCAGACTCGAAAGTACAGTCGTGGCCAAAAGTTTTGAGAATTTGTGATCAATCCTCAAGCAGCGGGTGGACTAAGAAAAACCCACAAATTCTGACGAATTATTAATTAAACTGATTATTCATATTCCTGGGTCAGGATGTGGCCCAGAAGTTGATTGACAGCATGCCAGGGTGAATTGCAGAGGTCTTAAAAAGAAGGTAAACACAGCAAATATTGACTCTTTGCATAAACTCAATTTAATTGTCAATAAAAGCTTTTGACAATTATGAAATGCTTGTAATTATACTTCAGTATACCATAGTAACATTTTACAAAAAGATCTAAAACCACTGAAGCAGTGAACTTTGTGAAAAATAATTTTTGTCTTATTCTCAAAACTTTTGGCCACGACTGTAGTATAATTATAACTACGTTTCCAGGGATGTATAATCAAGACTTTATTAATTCCATGTTAGTGAGTACGTGTGGGTCAGATGGGGTCAGTGTCCAAGACTCCATGAGGACTCCTTCAGGTACGTCCAATGCCACCCTTAATGCATATGTATGGAACGGAGCCTTTCAAGCAGAAAGCAAAATAATAACAACTATGAGTGCAGTGGCTGCAGTTGGTCTTGTGTGTGTCTGCAAGAAATGTGTAATCAAAACTTAAGAATGATGAGATGAAGAAGAGGTGGATTGATTTCCTGAAAAGTCACATTGATGGAGAGTTGAGGACCACCACCAACACCCACCCCTGCAGTGACCATTTTGCACTGGGTACTTTCATTGGAGATGACTAGAAATCACGGCTAATCTTCTGGTATACAAGGAAAACCGACTACCTTCCTGCCCAACCATCCTCCTCTTGTTCCACCAACATCTTTTGTAATCATTGGCAGGGCAGGCTCCTACTGAATGTAAGTGGTCATGTGTGCTTAGCTTGTTATGTAACTCAGTCTACAGCCGCTAAATGCCAAAAATATTCTCTGTCTATGGTGCTCATTTGTGATTTCACATCTAACGTGTTTGGTTCTCTTAAAATGAACTTATGTCCATTGGTTAGTACAGTTCATTTAAGCTGGTGTGAAAACTGTCCGTCATGCAGTACATTCAGTGAACATGCCCTCAAGGCTTCAGAGCTGAGAATACTAATTTCTAATTTTATTTTTTTTCAAAGATTTTTAAACCTAACTTTATATACTTGGCAATTTTTTTAATCATTCAAATTTGGCTGAGTGGTTAATAACAGTTTTTTGTGGTGTGACAGACTCAGAACACATTTTTACTGTTTAGATGGACTTTTCTGACGGATTTATCTCCTAACATCATCATAACTTTCTGTCTGAAGCTGTCTCTCTTTATTGTCATCATCTGTCACAGCAGGGGGACGTGGTGTGATTGGATGTGGTGGATTAGTTTATGTACCGAGAGAAATGTTCTCATATTTAAAGTTTAGTTTTATTGCTTTCGATCAGTGACTACACTGTGATTGCCAAGTTAATGAGTGAATACTTACACCAAAGTCATATACACTATTGTTGTAGGCTTGTATTGTAATAACACAAGACAAAGGTTTTACAGCCACGCAGGCCGTGCTGTGATGCTGTACCACTGATGTGTCACAGAGGCACTTAAACATGGTACCCACCTGATTGAATCAAAAATTGCACACCTGTATTCAAACACAGCCAAAAAATAATAATAAAAATTTAATAAGGCCAAAAAAACTTAGAGCTTCTGAGTTTGCTCCTGCATTGTGCTACCCACTGTCCATGCACATTAATGTTTCATAGATAAAAATACAACTTTCTATGGTCGGCAAATATTTTACACATATAAAACCATGGATATGAAAACTGTAACAGAAAGAGTAAAAAAAAAAAAAACCTTGTTGCAGCTGAAAGTATCTTATCCAGTTTTACAGAAGTGTTTTTTGTAATTGTGCTCTATGGGGAAAATGCTTTTTGGGCCCTATGGAACTTTTTTGTTGCAATACCACAAGTGGCCACTGGGAAACATTAGCAGCAAGGTGGTGGCAGCATATTCAGCTTTCTTCATGCATCAATGAGCCCAATTTTGTCAAGCAGCAAACGGCAGGATTGAAAAGTGAAGCCTATGTGGAATGCAAAAAGTAAAAAAACTGCAGCTCCTTAATTGGCCTCTTGAGGCAGGCCCCCAAAGTAAGTCAATCTCCATAAACTCCCATGTTAAAAAGGCAAACTTTACACCAGAAATAAACATGTTTACAGTCTGGTGAAAAACAGGTTTTGGTCTCTAGAGTCAATTTCTCTTTTCATGACAACTGTATGGGGTGTGGATGTTTATATAACTCACCTATTAAAATTGTATTAAGGCTTAAAGTTATGCATAATTAAGGGTTTGGCTTATTTGAGTGACAGTTCATGTCCTGGAGATGTTTTCTCAGCTCTGCATCTTTGCTCATTTTTGGATTAGCTGGGAGTTTGGAGAAGTCAGGTACTGCCAAGACGGTTAAGGCTAGAACCACCACACTGAGCTTCAAAACTGCTCTTCAGGAAACATGCGAGTGATATCACAGCGGGTCATTATTTATTACATGTATACTTATATACAGTCAATGACTTCCATGCAGTCTATGGGTTCTACTGTATTCAAGAAAAGCTCTGAGCTAAATGCTAACATCCACATGCTTGCAATGATTATGCCAACATCCTGATGTATAGTTGTAGCTTAGCTTGCTAGCATTTGGTAGTTGGGTAATCTGTACTAAATGTCATGGAAATCCATCCAATAGATAGATTAAAGCATTTAATCTTTAGCCTCACCTCTAGCATGCTCCCCTTGAAGGGTCATCGGTAAGTTTTAGTCAGTTGTGTTACAATTCTACTGTAACTAATATTAGAATAACCTACATGACAAGGCCACTTTTAACTATGACAAGTAGAGGTCAAGATCAGATGTGCGTTGAGGTACATAGACCACTACAATACAACCAGTGCCTATAACTCAGTATTTACTCAGAGAATACAAAGTGCAACTGGAGCTGATTCTATAGATCCAGTTAATATACAGAATAAACACAATATTCACAATAATGACAGTAACATGGCCCTTCTTTTATCCTGTGAGCGCAGCGAAAAAGAAACAGGGTGGTAAAGATCTTTGCATAAACAAACTGCTCCTTGATCACGAAGAATCAGATACATGTCTCTTCATACATTTAGTAGAAAACAACATATTAATCATTCAGAGGAATCACCTCGGTTGACTCCTCCTTTGCAAAGCTCAGTAGAATTCTGTAAGCTGGAGTCATCAACATGCAACACTGTTTACATTACGTAAAACAGTCTGGTGTTAATGACATCTCAGCTTGAGGACTTCTATTTTAAAATGTTATATTGTTGTTTGTGATGTTTTCCTTCAGCGTACATCACTAGAACAATGTACTCTTTTAAACTCACGCATTGTGGAGTTTCAAGCGCTGCATGACATTCTCATGCCATATGATCTGAATTAACTCCAGTACAGTCCATGCAACATTACTGGTCCAGTCTCTGGGGATTGGATGTGCAGGTGCAAACAGATCCAGTGTAATACAGTATGTATTAGACCTGCCAGCTGCCCCGAGCTGAACTACAAGGAGGGTTATTTGTTGTCAAAGACTGCATCGTGAACATTTACAGCCTCCGGCTAAGCTGCTTTCCAGTCATGTATGAAAAGTGACATGAGGCTCTCTGTGGAGTCTCCTCAGGCACGAAGAGCAAAATGTCCAGAGCGAAGCCTTTACCAACACAGGAGCTGTTTAACTCGTGTGCTGGATCAGAAAAGTGGGTTAGAGAGGAACTGGAGGCCAAAGGGAGCAGCTCAGTGTGGATTCATACTGCCATCTTGTGGTTAGAGAGTGAATGTGAACAATGGCGCTAAATACTGAATTTTAGGATCATCAGGGTGGCAATTTTTTTTACCAAACAATACAGAACAAAGAGCATTTTGTTTACAAAAAGTCATGGAAATAATGTAGTAGTACTAACATATGTAGTCACCTGTTATGTTAAAGTGGCACTCCTCCACTGGATGTCAGTTTATTAATCAGGATTTATCAGAAAACAGTTGTATTGTCTTCTTCAGGTCTTGTTGAACTTTGCAAAGTAATGATGTCATATTAATATAAACAGTGTTACATTGGCTGGAGAGGAATTTGAAAAGTAGGAATCATGGCACCATCGACGCCTTCCTGTTGGTTCTGGAGAAAGGGATTGTGGGAGAAATCTACAATGTGGGGTCGAGCTGTGAGATACCCATCATGCAACTGGCCAGGGAGATGGTGAGGATGGTTAAGAATGTACCAGAGTCGGAAGTGAACAATTGGTTTGTTCCCAACAGGCCGCTGGTCGAAATGCAATACCCGATCACATACCCCTGAAGGATGCAGGGGTTTGGAAGCCTGACTCATATTAGAGACAAAGAATCAGGATAAGTTTATAACTTTGTGTTGAAAAGTTTAGGCCTCAGATGGTAAAAATGGTCTTCAACATGTCCGATTTTGGTTGGATAATAATATAAAGTCAGCATAAGATTGTATCAGAAAGACAGAACCTAAGATACTACAGAGTCAACAATCCTCACCCTAAAATGCAAAATAATATCAACTACACATTTGAATCACTAGCAGGATGCTGCAGCATCAATGCCAATCAATGCCAATATCACATCAAGTACCAGTGCTTTGTTGTCATTGATAACAACACACAATATCGCTGCTCCCATAAATGACAAAATAGAAACAAGTGAAGGGATAACGTTAACATTAGCTAAACTAAAGATAATGGATCTACCACACATTTAGATATCAATTTAAACGGCCTTGTTGTTTCAAAGCTGCGTACTTTTTTAATGCTAAAGTTCACAAGAGTTCATGAGGCAGGTTTGATTAGTCATGACTCATTCTGAGCACGAAGTTTAAATATTAATATGTGAGAAAATTGTTACCTTTTCCAGCTTTTTGGCCTCAAACTCTATGAAAGCCACTGAGGAGCCACATGTTCCAGGAGCCATATGTTCCATCCACAGTTCAGGAGAACAGCTGTGTGGTCTATGTGCATTTGTTTCCTCTATATTTACATTGTATTGCATGTTATCTAATTGTGCTAATAAACCTGGCTGGTTAACATCTCTCCGTGCTGGTTGTTCTAATACATTATAAAAGTGATGGGGACAAAAAGCAGCAATTTCAAAACGTGTTCTGAGCGCAAATTACACATAAGAATCAGGGTCTCGGCCTCTGTTGCTTTGACTTTCCCGGAATAACAACAGATGTTTTATCCTCTTGTTAATAAGATCTAACTCAGTGTGTCACTTCATGCGTTACATTCATGTGGATGTTGACAGGTTACCAATTAGACGCGTGTTATTTTGAGCAGTAACAGCTGGCATGAAACAAAGCGAGTTCTCTGACCTTTCAAAGTGTCCAATTATGATAGCACTAAAGAAAACCATACATAAGCTCACTGAATAATCCTTCTTTTCCAGACATTTGAGACAAAATGATCAAACTCAAACACAGAAAAAGGACACAATCACTCAGCTCACACACTCTGTTCTCCTCTTGAATATTACTGAATTGACCAACCACAATGGGCACAACAAGAATGCCAGCTTTTACTCTAAAGACACATTTTACACCCCAAATATGAAACCCACTGAAATATACAATACCATCTGTGGAACCTGCTAAACTTTATACAGGCCACATAATGATATGTGCTGGTTATGGCGCATCTCCAGGCTGTCTGCTGCTATAACACGATCAAAGTAGCTTTAAAGTGTGAGTTGTTTATGATGGAAAATACTGATTCAGCATTTCCCAGTGGAGTGTACCTCGTGAAATTTTAATCAGTAGTGAGGTTTCACATATTCCTGCATAACAACAACCAAAACAAATCACATCACAGGAGGGGGGTGAAGCTTCCCTATAGATATGCCATTTCATCAGATGTTGTAGGGTTGCATCAGCAAACACTTGGCTGGTTCAGCATTAAAGCGTTTAAGTAATCCGATAAGTTGTGGAGCATTCTGTCAGGGGGCTCGAGGCCGGCAGTTATACCAAATGAAGCAGTGAGAATGGCTTTAAATAAGTAGCTTTTTGTTTAATTTCACTGATTAGTTACAAGCAATACTTGGATTATGTATGATGAAGACCCATTTCTACCTTGTTCAGAGCTGAATAAATCAATAACTTCAATCTGAGTTTAGGAGAAAGAGTAAAAGTGGAGGACTGCTGCAGGAGTCAGAAATACAGTAACTCATAAAAACATCCATTTGAAATGTTGCTTTAGAGTTTATTATTTGTTCCTGTGCCATAGAGAACATGGGCGTAGGTTTCATTTGAACACTGTGGTCTGAAATCTTGAACATCAAACTCCTAATTTCCTGCATTCTAGTGGATTTTATGCCCCAGTTTGTTCCTTTTCTGCATCAACTTACAATGGAAATTTCTTCATTCATACGGTGACAATTCAAAAAGAAAGGCACTATTGTACTATTATACTACATATTGCTTTCTAATAATAATTCTTCTGTAGATTAACTTTTATCCTTTAATATCACCCCTGCTGAGGCACAATTTACTCATCTGTCCTCTTTTGTTTGGGGAAGTAAACGCACCTGTGGCAACTATTCATCTCAATGATACATTCATTCATTTTAATTAATAAATCCAGGACTTTAATCGCTCATATTCAAAACTTTCTGCACATTCAGAACATTTCACATGCACCTGTGCTGTGGTATGTTATTTAAGGTGACTGGAAACAAGAATAAAACACATTTTAGCCATAACTTATTAAAACATTCATCCTATCTATTAGAAATCGGTGGTATTCCTCCATGTATGAGTAATATTACTGCGCTTCTTCTAAATAAAACTTCTCTGCATCTTTGAAAACAAGCTGTTCACTCGCACATGCGCAGTATGGGCTGGTACTGCTAACGGATTTCTCTCTCGACACTCACGCCATCTTTGATATTTCCCGTCAGCCCCCGTAGCGGCAGAAGTACGATATTTGTGCCGTACAGTCTGGTCATGGCTCTTTTTTTTGCATTAGACGATACTTAATTCAGCAACGTGTTCGCTTAGAGATGTTAGAAACACTAATGCTTAGTATAAATGAGCGCTGCAGACACTTTGTTTACACGCAACCTTTCCTATTGCACGACGTAATTTCCCAGCATGCTGTTCGGCCCAGAACATGTTGAAAATTCGACAAAACGGCCTTATTAGCCACAATAAATACGTTTAAATTACATGAGCGCTTTGGACTTCATTAAATTATCCACATGCATTTCTAAAGAGCCGTGTTGATTTAATACATCACCATGTTTTAGACCGCAGTATGTGGACGGTACTATAAATAGGCGCAGGCGCACTTCTATCAACCGGTTGGTCCGATGGTGGTGAGATTTCAATTGATTGCTACAGTGAGTTACAGAACCTCTACGTTTCTTCTCTCCCCTCCCTCACCACCGGCCTTGACTAGCCTTTTGATTTTTTCACACAACACAATAAAAGCCACATTTTAAATTCAAAATAAGAATGATTTAGCAACCGTCCAGTTACTTACATGCAGTAAAAATATGATTCCAAGTTATGACTAAAGTTGAAAATCATCAATGTCATTTTTCTCCCACCAAGTTGAAAAAGATCTATAAGAATCAGAACAGGGAACATTATCACATCTCTTGGTGATTGGTAGAAGTGTTCCATGCATTTCCCTTACTGCTTTGTTCGGTGTGACAGAATTGGAATGGGCAAGAAATAAGAAGGAGATGCAAATTATATCACTGTGTACACTACTGGACAGGAAGATGATACTGCTGTGTTGGAAGTCTGACAAGCCTCCTTCCTTTGAAATCTGGTTGAGAGATTTGGGTAATGTGCTATGCCTGGAAAAAATCAGATACAGTATGGCTAATCGAACAAGTGCATTCTCCAGAATCTGGCAGCCAGTTATTAATATATTGTATAACCTTAAGTGACTGAGACTCTGTTTTTTTTATTTTTTTTTTTATTTTTACTTTCTTTACTTCAAGTATATTGATGCAATTTCTGTATGCCACCACAGGTTATGTCATGTTGTTTTTGTTTGTTATATTAAAAAAATCAATAAACATATGTTTAAAAAGAAAGAAAGCTTTCAAGATGCTGATGTTTCAACTGTGGTGATATGTGGCAAAGGGTGGCACTGGAAATGGTCTGTACTCCTCATGCAGACTGCTTCATACAAATGCTAAGATGAACTGCGTAAACTTTGTTTTGTTTGTTTTTTATTTCCTACTTTTTGCATCACATGTAAAGCTGAGTGATTTTTTTGGTCCTCGTCAACTATGTGAATTCAGACAATAACTAGGTGTAACATTTCATTTTCATGCACAGTACTCTCATATGTTCTATATTTAATTTTCATTTAAGTTTCAGGTGCAATATAATATTTCCTTTCTTCTTTTTCATTATCATGTGTGATATTACTTATCACCCCTGTATCATTGCCAGTATTACTTTATACTGTTGTATTCTAGCCTTATTGTTGTTCACTGATTTCAGTAATATTGCTTTTCACTTTTTGGGCATCGCATTTCTTATGTTATGTCATTCGTTTTTTCTGAGCATTATCTGGCATAAGAATTTCTTTCGGGATTAGAAAAGTTTTACTTTACCTTATAACAGGAAATGAACTCGCACTTACCGTTTCAATGAGCTTCCGTCATTTCAAACTTCATGTCTCCTCTTCACCCTCTAAAAAAAGAAAGATATAATCACATTAAAGGAACTACTGATCACAAGAATACACATTAAAACCTCTTCATTGTGTAGGTCTACTTTGTACCGTCATAACAGCACTGACCCAATCAGACATGAACTCCACAGACCTCTGGAGGTATCCTGTTGTATCAGACATCAAGACCTTTAAGCCCTGGTTGTGGCCTCCATGGATATTCAAAGTAAACATGGTAAAACTGTGCTCCAGAATAGTAGACTCAGTAAAGAACTCCAAAGCTTAACACCACACTTGCAGCTTTCCCTATGTAAACCAATGAGCGGTGATTGCTACCATGTCTTTGGGGTGATTAATCTTTATCTCACAGATGCTCGGTCAGATTGAGATCTGAGGAATTTGGAGTCCAAGTTAACACCTTGAACCATTTGTCATGTTCCTCACATCTTTCCTGAACAACGTTTGCAGTGTAGCAGGGAGCATCTTCCTGCTGAAAGAAGCCATCGGGGAATAAAGCTGCCATGAAGGCGTGTACATGGTACCTTAACCGACTGTTCTCTTGCTGCCTAGAACATCCCACCCACTGACAGGTGCCATTGTAACGAGATAATTATTGTTATTCACTTCACCTGCAAGTGGTTTAATGTAGCGGCTGATTGGTTTGTAACTTGAGTTATCTTAAAACAGTATCTTACAGCCATATCCTTGTACAGAAAAATCTAATGTGCAATGCTTTAAAAGTGTTATAAAAGTCTCAATGGTTAAGTAAAATGAAAATATGGATTCTAAAAATATAGACATCTTTCAGGAGGAATTTGCTCTGCTGTACTTTTACTATTTCACATAAGTGAGCGTGTTGTATTGATTCCTGCCACATTCTGGTGTTTAATAGTCAGTAAAAGACTGACTGACAGGTTGAACTTGTTCTGTTTGCATGAATTTATCACACAGAAAAGACCAGTGGATTTCCTGGCTTCATTTCAGTCACTTCATGCTCAGTCTGTTGAGATTGCACTTTGACCCATGCTGGTGTGGTCTTCATGCACACACCAGCATGAAGATCAGATATGAACAATGACTGAAAATAGCTCATCTGCAAGAGGAGAAAACAAGTGAAGAACAAAGACAAGAAAACTTCTGCAGGTTCATGAAGTTTTCTGGACAGAGACAGAGATCCATTACCAAAGTGACGGAGAAGAAGATGTACCTGCAACTCAAACCTTTCCAGCTCCTCACCAGTGACACACTGTTCCATTATATGGTCTGCTGCATGTAAAACGGACATAGCTAGACTGCAAGTCGTTCAGAACAAGGCCACTAGACTAGTTTTAAATTGTTCTTATTTTGCTAGTACAAATGAAATACATAATACCTTATCTTGGCCTATGGTCCACCATAAATTACAGTATAACCTTTTAATATTTCTGAAAAAGGTAATATTGACTGGTAAGCCAATTTCAATGTTTGAAAAAAATCATATATGTACATCAGATTCTCTCCCATTCTACTAGGCAAGCTCGCAGTGCTGACCTGGCCATCAATCGGCCCAAAACAAAATTATTGCAGAAAAATTTTATTTTTAGAGCGGCTCAACTTTGGAATGGGTTGCCTAAGGAGGTGAGGGATTTATCCACCTTGTATGCTTTTAAAAGAAAACTTAAATCCTGTCATTATAATGCATGGCTTCATGTAATGTTGATACTGATAGCCATTGGGTGTGGCAATGGTTTTGTTTCGACGATGCTTTGTACACAGAATGACCGTTGTATTTATTCATTTTTTGACTGTATTGGACTAATGCCTTTTCTGTATTTATTATGATGGCAATGGATTAATGTATTTTTTGTAATGTGCTCATTTTTAACTGGGACCCCAGGAAGATTAGCAACCACATTGGTGGAAGCTAATGGGGATCCCCAATAAACAATAAACACATGAAGCCTGGGTTTACATGGCAGCTTCTGGAAGCAGCTCACTCATGTTTGCCAATACTGGAACAGAAGGTGGCAGCAGCTGGGTGAGGTTTTCACCTCTATGTACAAAGCAATCCCTCCATTGGCTGGACTTTCATCCTGCAACAAAACAAAGACCCCAAACACACTGCAGAGCAACGAAAGCCTTCATCAGGTGTTATTCTGGACAAGTCGGTGAGCAGATTTAAACCCTACCGAGCGTTTAAACTGAAGAAGTGAAGGCAGGTGACTGTTGTGTCAAAGGGCTATGCCATCAAACAGGACTTTTAATAACTTATGTTCAGAAAAAAAACATACATTACGCTCTTCATATAAACTGATAAAATGTATATGCATTGAAACAGCATGAAACTTCCAGCTAAAACTAGTTTCTACTTTTGTTTCAGTTTGTTTTGATCGCAAATTTAATTCCCTAAAGTAGAAAAAACGCCAAGTTTCTGTTAAACCTCTGGAGGGCAGCGCCATCTTCAAGCTTCTAAGCAAAACCAGCATGAAACAGTGCAAACACAACTACAGATCATCAGCTGTAAAAGGTGTTACAGTTCATCTGGAGGTCCATCAGTCTGACCAGGACGCTCAGCAGCTACAGTTTAACTATGACCATATGAATACTTTAATATTTTGGTGACCACATGACCTTCAAAGTGACAATATGAGCACAACTTCAACAGAAACATTTAAATAAGTGATCAAATGAGGCAACATCATGGGGGAGGTTATGAAGTTTATTAGGAATAACAACCGGATTGGAATCATACAAAAGTAGCCATGAATGTCTGAATGACTGTTTAAACACTCCACATATGTAATTTACAAACTCACCACACACACCCATCAAGCCCATTCCCTGCCCAAAACTAGTCACTTCAATTCTGCAGCAGCTGAGGTGCTAATTGTTGTTGATAAATGTATGCAGACATAATAACCTAATCTCTGTGTGGATCTTGTGTGTCCTTCTTCTTTCACAACAATCCCAGTTTGTACTCCACCATCATGTGTGGCTCGCCCATCATTTCACTCTGGGCAGGATCTGCAAAGCAACAGGACAAAAACATAGTGGCGGTTAGGCTTCATGGTACTATGAGTGACAGTGATTGTGTAAATGGAAGGATGAGGTTCTCACCGTTGAGGATGTCCTCGAAACCGATGGACTCATCACTGCCTCGCAGTGTATCGAGAGCCAAATGTGAGCTCTGTAAGAACGGCAGACGCTGGATCTGAAGGAAAAAGCGGCAGACGTCAATTTTAAGAAGAAAGGTAAACATTAAAATGACTGAAAAGAGTGAGAAGTGAAAGGAGAGGGATGTTAAGGATGTGGACTACAGTTACCTGTCTAGCTGCTCTGTACTCCATCTGCAGTTTGAGTGGAGCATGAAGACCCTGGATGTTTCTGAGTGTTGAGAAATTCATCTTGTCCTGGTTTAGCTGGAACTGCACACCACAGAAACACACAGAACAGTCAAAAACCACAATCTGCACCATCATTTATTGACTCCTTTTTGTCCACTCTGTAGTGGGGCAATGAGCTGCTTTTATAAACATAAAAGTAAAACAAGCTTTTCTATTTATAATCAAGGATAGTGACACAATAGAATTCACTACATGCCACTGAAATATTTGATGGAGACAAACATTTAAGGCATGAGTAGAGCTCTAATTCAAAGCAACCTTTCAGAAACTCCTTTCCGTTAGTCTGATCGATCCACATAAGCGTCTCCAACAGAGAGAGCTGTGTGTGCTCATGCATGTTGCACAACAGCAGTGACTTCATTAAATACTTATAATACAATAATATGAATTATCCACAGAGCTCCATCACTGCTGTCCAGGTATTTTTATTTTACTGTTGATAAAGTAGAAGTTAAATTATCATCACACATGGACAGAATATTCAGTGAGAAGGAAATCGCAAATTAACTAGGCTTTAAGTTATTTGGACAGTTTAATAAGCTTGTTATTAGTTTAGACTTAATATTTCATTTATTAGTGCATTATTATGTATTATACATTAATTGGTGTACCGTGCAATGTCCAATCTTGCATTATGACAAATATGCAATGGATACTGTGGCTCTCTCCGTCACTGTGATGGATATGACTGAATGAAGCCATGGGCAACATTAATGTAAAAGTGACATAAATTTAACAGACTGATAAAGCTAAGTGAGTTGCATAGGTGCTCTAACTTGAGGTTCATCCATTTTTCTCTGAGAATTCTGGGGACTTACATTTTTTTCTGACAGCTCTAGAGGGTGGCTGGGAAGAAGCTCATTCTTTACACTGGTAAAGCTGTTTAGCAGAAGAAAAAAAACAAAACACAAACAGGTTATAATCAGAAACAGAACTGCAAGTAATGATGGTATTTCTATTGTTGATTAATCTGATTAGCTGTTTGATCTATAAAGTCATCCTTAAATGTCAAATTGTTTCGTCCACAATCACAAATTATCAGTTTACTGTGATAAAGGAGGAAAAACACTAGACAATATTCAAATTTAAGAAGCTAGTTAGTTTAACAGTTGACAAATGATCGATTAATCCTTGCAGCTCTTACAAATAAATAAACTAGTAACTATTAAGACAGCTCCTCTAGGCAGAGACAGCTTATCACACTACACAGCATATTAGAACTGGTACAGCACAATGATGTGTGTGTACATAGAGACACCTTACATGTAGTTGTTCATTAGCTGTGACACACATGTAGTGCTTGTTATATTTATAGCATTATAACCAGATTATTTCTGTGTCTGACAGTTTCTCACCCGCCTCGCAGAGAGTCCTGCACTCCGTAAGCTCCCTGTGGACACATCCCGGCCACAGGTACACTGTCTTTCAGCTGAGAGCGGAGTCCTCTGGTATTCTGTAATAAACAAACAGTACCCCCATTTGCCATTTATATTTTCCAACATTTATTTAACATACATCCGTTACAGACACTCAAAGTTGAATGTAGCCAGCTAACTCTTTAGAGGGAGCTTCGTAGCTAGCCATAGCGCTAACTAGCATTAGCTCCAGTGACTAATCAAATTCACAACTACGCAGTTTCAGAAAGAATAAGGACACAGACTGAACTGTTGAGAGGCTAAATAATTATGCGCATGACAACAGAAAACAAGATAATAGTCGTCGATGAGACTAAAATTAGACAAATAATGATATATGAAATAGAAATGCTAACGTACCATGGTGATTCCGTTTGTTCTACTTTCCTTTCTGTACAATTGAATTTCCGGTTGCGTCGCGTTTTCATGACGACACATCCGCATAAGCCGCTACGCACAGTTTCTACTAAAAATAAAGAGACAGCGGAATTCTAATACCGTCACGTACTGTGTGGTGAATCACGCTGGTGGTAATGTTTTTATTATGTACATTGTAATTCCGTTATGATTTTAAGCAGCAGCAACACCATCACTGAGCGCATAATAGTTCGCTTCTTCAAAAAGAGTGCGTTTACCAGAATCTACAGTAGGGGGTATAGCTCAGTGGTAGAGCATTTGACTGCAGATCAAGAGGTCCCCGGTTCAAATCCGGGTGCCCCCTCTTTTCCTAATATAAATAACCACATTTGACTTAACAGTAATGACAGCTTACTGGTAGATGTTGATGCCAGATAAATACAACCGTGGAAGTTAAATCTTCATTTAAAATGCATGGTAAAATGATGAGAACACATACTCAAGTCATCAGGCACTTTTTATTTTTGTTTTTTGAATGTTCACACACACACTTCTGTTTCCTTACCACTTGATACATAACATTATGTACTAAATGTTGATGTCAACATATCTAATATCACAAGATGACCATTATGCAAACAAGTCTTCAATGACTAAACAATCACCTGCCTCATTTTGTAATAATTTGGTAAGAGAAAATGAACTGGACTAGTGTCGATTCTTTAAGTGGGCTGATAAAAGCACTCGTCCTTGTCACATATTTGCCTTTTGGAAAGGCTATTTCTTCAGGTACTCAGCACCCCACGACAATGGAAGCAGCTCCTCTAATGTCATCATGGTGTAGGATCCATCTACCTTGGTCATAAAGACGGGCATATCGCCAAACTGTTAAAACAGAGAGAGAGGAGCTGTCAAAGATTAGAGCAAGTCAGGTGAGTGTTCTCACATGCAGGGGGTGTAGTGATATAATGTATACTTATATTGCTTGAATTTTGTGTTTTCTTTGACATAAATAATGACTTTTCCATCTCGTGTCAATATTCAAGCAAATTCAACGCCCATGTGTTCTTATATGAGTTTTTTTTCCGGTTACCTAAACTATTTTTCCTCTTTTATAGCGACCAGAATTGCCTTTATGTTGAATACACTATTGAACTGCATTACCTCTCTTATGACCTGTCGGCAGGCACCACAGGGTGGGATGACCCGGTCCTCCAGGTCACTGCAGAGAATTACTTCTTAGTAACAGTCTGACCTCTCAATACACATTTGTCATACATGCCCCTTTAACAAAAACGAAAACAAATACCTTGAAATGGCAATCGCTTTAAATTTGTGGTATCCCTCAGACACGGCCTTGTTTATGGCGGTCCTCTCTGCACACAGGCCCAAGTAGAAGCAGGCATTTTCAACATTGCAGCCTGGCAAAAAAGAAAACAAAGCAAGAGGGCTTTTTAGATATTTAAACATCCAGTTTGTCATTTATCTCTGTAAAAAGTGGTAGCCTGGGAAATGCCACTTACAGGTCAAAAATCATGTCATACCTGTGAAGATCTTTCCCTCTTCTGTGAGCAGTGCTGATCCCACTCTGAGCTGGCTGTAAGGGCAGTAAGAGAACTCTTTGGCCCTGTGGGACTCCTGAATAAGAGACTTGATCCAGTTGTCTGCCTCACCGGTTTTCAGGTTGGCCATTTCAGCTGCCTTGGTTCGGTGCTGCAGAGTTAAGGGAAAGGGAGAGACAAAAAAAAAAAAACACACAAAAGGGGAGATGAGTTAGTTGCCATTACCCAACAGGTGGCAGCAATTCATTGTAATTTTCTGTATGAGCCTCAATGAACACACTTCCTTAATAGAACAGAAATCAACGTATTTAGTGGCAATAAGTTAGGTTATTCAAGCTTTAGCAAAAGCAAGTTTCAATCAAAGGCAGGTATTACAACCTTATTAAACTGACCTGTGAGGCTGTAAGAGAAGTCACTTGCAGTTTAAATGCAGGCAGCTTGATTTGTTGAGTCTCGGTCTGAGATCCCTTTTCTTCAAGTCGCTCCTCTCCACAAAAAAGTCCACCAACCACTAAAAAAAGTGATCCTCTAGGACCCTACAAACTTGCTCCTTTATATCTATCTGTGTCTCCTTTAGCTCATGCAAAATCCTGAATTACCATACATTTGTGTAACAGCTATGCAAAAAGATTCAAATAACACCAGAAACCTATTCTGTGGGGAGAGGCAGCTGTTTGAGGATGTCACTCAAAAACTGACAGTAAAATATCCCAACAGAGTGAAACATGTTTATGTTAAAGAGTAGAACAGCTTTAACAGACTTGATTATAATTACAATGAAACAGGAGCTGCACAAAGGATCTACACTGAAAACATACAGTACATAATCACATTTTCCCCTAAATGTGAGCCGTACTGTAAACTCTTTGTGTTTGTCTTTCTGACTCTATTATTTCAGCAAATTGCAATTTTCATATTTTTCTTACTACTGCCTTTTTGAAGATGAATTTTCATACATAATTGCATGACCACGTTTTCATGCCTTTGATCAAATTTCTATATTTGGCCAGCAGCTATGCAAAACAAACAAATGACGCCTCGTGTTTTCTTATATTCAGATGAACCATCAGACACCAGCAGTTTGATGTCAGAGATTAAATACTGTTGATTTCAAGTAATTCATCTCATTCTAATGACTTATACTACAGAATGAAACTTCCTTATAGTAGCAAAAAAATCACAAGACAATCAAAGCAATCCTATTTTAGGATTTTAAAGGAACACTGCAACTTGCATGAAAAAAGCTTGCAGTTCTTGGGAATTCTAATTTATTATTATTACACTGGTTTGTGTGCCATCTTCCAGTTTGTTCTACCTAACCGTCTTCATCAGGTATCACAGTGGATGTGAAGGAACATCTGTAAGAGGAAGAGAAGGACATTAGAAAAGGGATACAGCAGATAGCAGTACAGGATACTGTACACTATAAAGTATTAAATAAGAACCAAGAAATCCCAGTGGAAGCAAAGATATGCCATCCTGAGAGAACAAGATACTTCAGTAAGAGGAATGTTTTTACCTTGGCTCAGCTCAGAGGAGTGACTGCAGGCCAACTCATTCCACTCCTGAATATAACTGCACAGGGGAAAAGAGCAAACTACTAGGATGCATCATAAAATAAGGCAGGTAAAAACAGTCAATAGTGAAGAAATGCCTCACAGAGCAGGTCAGCAGAAAACATAAGCTTTGACCCAGTTTAAAAAGAGTCTTTTTGACAGAAGAAAAAATACATGAAAGAAACTTCCTGCAGTAGCTGACAGTGAGTAGAGGATCTTACTCATCAAAGCTCAGAGTGTCAGTCCAGGCCACGAGCTCATCCACCTCCCAGTCCAGGATTTCATCATCTGATATTTCTTCAATGGTGTTCTTCACTTTCGGAGCTGGATTCTCCACCGGAGTTGTCAGAGTTTGCTCAGAATGGGCCTCAGAGCTACCCTGCTTATACCTATATGTAAGAGAGAGGAGCCAGACGATGACGGAAAAGTGTTTCCTCACAGGACTTCACAGCAAAAAGCAAAAATACATAAATAATGGTTCCTCAGTGCCCTGCCATGTCACCTCACTAATTTATTGTAGTGTATGTGTGTGGGTGTTATATGTGTGTACGTTGATGTATTTCTGGGGTCAAGGGTCTATGTGTGTGTTGGGGGGAGGAGGGGGCTGGTTCTCTCCTTTTTATATGTGTATTTCTGTATGTTTTATATTTTGGAAAAGCACTTTGAGCTGCATTTGTTGTATGAAAGGTGCTATATAAATAAAGCTTGATTTGATTTGATTTAATAAACTGCTGTGTGTTTCTCCCATCATTTTGCAACAAGGAGCTGAAGATGGTACCTTCATATTTTGTGTACAGACATGAAAGTGGTATCGATCTTGTCTAACTGTAGCATAAAAATGAATATATTCCCCAAAATGTCAAACTATTATGGAAACTCAATAAAAGAGATGTGCCTATTTCTATGTACATTCATGTGACACTTTGCAGATTGAGGCTTCCTCATGTTGATGTTTGAACTGTTAATATCTGTCTGACAAGTATTCTTTAAAAGAGGCTGGAAGCAGTACATCTTCAGGTCCGTCTGGCAATTTTGGGCAGTAAATCAAAAATGTTCCACTAATTATGACAGGATTTCGCACAAATATAAATATAAAAACCTTTTATATCCAAAATGTTATTTTCACTTGTTCATCATGTTCTGCAAAAACACTTTATCTGGCCATTATTCAAAACTACAACTCAGGAACAGAAGGACAGATAGATGGAACCTGCAATTTGACTGGTTGATGGAGGCATACAACCACAAAGCAGTAATTCCAGTTCCTGACGTCTTAGTAATAAAAGTGCTTTTGTTAAAAGTACAAAAAGAAGGCTGGGATTGTGAATTAAGCTGAGTGCTCCAGTTCTCTTTTTGTACTCTGGAAATATGATGTCTGAGGACTGTTTCAGCTGCATTTGGCTGGAAGATGTGTGGAGAACGCTGTTTATTCTCCTGTTTAGTTCAGTATATTCAGGGGTTTTGCTGCTCCAGCCCTACTTCTTGTGGTATGAGCAGCAGTTTGTACCTTCAGATTCAGATTCAGATTTATTTATTTTATTCAGACATTTAAACATTTAACAGATAAAGACATAAATAAACATCAAGTCTGAAATGGAATAGGCAGAAGCTAAAGCTTGTTGTGCCTATCCCAGTGTATTTACAAAACAGAAACAGAAAAAGCTGCCAATGTCTTATGCATGCACTTATACATTTTTTTGTTTTCAGGTCGTCACAAAGAAGAACAGAAAAATCTGTTATCTTAATTTTGCATCCTTAGCATCCATTCTCAACATATTTTTTTTTAGAATTGATTTCTTCAAAAGAGTTTTAAATTGAATTAAAGTTTTACAGTCTTTTAGCTCTTGGTCCAACTCACTCCATACATTAATCCCAACAAAAGAAACTCAATGCTGCTTTGCACTCGTTCTCACATATGTTTTTTTTTAAAACATTTCTTCCTTTCGGAAATTATAACCACAGTCTCGTTTTTGGAGCAATCCCTGAATATGCACAGGTAACTTGTTATGGCTTATGTTATACATAAATTGTGCTGTTTTAAAGTCGACCAAATCCTTTAATTTTAGTGCTTTTAGCTTAATGAAAAGCTCATTTGTATGTTCCCTGTAAGCCACTTTATTCACAAACCGGATCGCTCTTTTTTGAATTATACTAATTGGATTAAGATTGGTTTTATAAGTGTTTCCCCAAACTTCTAGGCCATAGGTCATGTAAAGAAGAACCAGGGAACAGTATAAAATATATAATTTTTTTTCATTTAAAAGTTCTTTGACTTTAGATATTATTGCAAGAGATTTACATAGCTTTGCCTTGATGTAGTTTATATGGGGCTTCCAGC